>JAAGKR010001662.1:28974-116770 GCA_011419295.1 Clarias macrocephalus
AAAAAAAAAAAACATTTCCAGGAAACATGTGACTGGATGTGTGATGTAAAGCTTGCTATTCTGTTTTGTTACCTCAGCTTAATGAAAGGAAAAGTCATGCATTCTTGCAGTTCCACAAAGTAATGATCCCTGTCTGATTTTTAAAATGAAAATTTATATTAATTAATGAAATATTTGATGTCAGATACAGTGGTACCTCAAAATACGAAGGCGAAGAATTTTCGCCTGAAAAATCGAAATTTTTCAAGAAATTAGAAAAATGCGAAGCATATGAGTGAAGCAAACCAAACCGTACCAAATGTCAGGTAAATACACAGGTAAGTGTATGTCCGGGAGCCGTTCAAAACTTATTAGTGTCAGTGGAAAGCCAAAAGAAGCGAGTTCACTTTTTTGTTTGTTGGATGTTGTGAAGGATTCAGTGGAGATATAGCACTATGGGTGTTATTAAGGATGGTAGCAAGAAGAAAAGCCAGCCACTTTCCAAGAGGTACCAAGAGGAATTATAAATTAAGTTTTAGGTTTAATATCTATTTATTTTATATTATACTTCATTTACATTTTTATTTTTTTTACACATTATGCAAAAATATGATTATAGTGTTTGACATGGGTAATATTAGTAACATTTTTTTATCTTCATTTACATTATTTTCTATGGGAAAATACATTTTGCTATATGAAATTTCACCTTAAGAACTCTCCTCCTGATTAAAGTCGTATGCTGAAAGCTACTATACAAATATACTGAAAATGAAAGTCTGATGGAGGCATATACAGAATTAGCATGGAAAAGGGTTTTTCATCAAAAAAGAGTTGAGGTGATGTTCTTCTAGAATTTCTTATTTGTAATTAACTTAAAATAATGTTTATGTTACTATACAGTACAAAGTATGGAAATGATCATGGACTGAGCTGTTCCTTCACATTGAATATGAAAGTCCTTATAAGGAGTGTGTGTGATAAAGGTGAGTAATCACGGTGTGACTAAGGAACGCTTGGAACTCGAGTCAGACACTGTGTAGTCATCCAGGGTTCAACAGGCAGACAGTGAATACAGTATATGACACTTTGAAATTTACACTTTTTAAAATTCACAACCACTCAGCTATTTTATTTATTTATTTATTCACCCAATAATTAATAGGGACAATCTGTTATACACACATAAGCATTTTATATAGAACTTCTCTCTTTATATTTGTCTTTACAGCAGGAGCAGCAGAGGGGTCAAGATACGACATCTATAAGGATTTAAACAATAGACACATTTACGTCATGTTTAAAATATGTATTTATATCAAAATACCTCTATAGCATTGCACAGGTTTCGAGTGAAGCCACTAACCACTTATACCAGTGAAGCCACTCATGGCATTGGATGAGGAATATTTGGTAATGTTTCCTTTACATTCTGTGGAAGGGGTCTCCCGAAAAGAGCGACTGCCGGCTTTTATTACAGACAATTTTTTCGGCACACTTCATTGTTGTAGAACTGATTAATCAAGTGAAAGCCTGAAGGTCCTTTCTGATTAGGAACACGGGAGAAGACCCCATGTTCTATGGCATATAGTATGTAATAATAATAACAATAATAAAGATTTGGTTCCATTTTAGGTTAAAATTATCTCTACAAAGTATAGTTAGAAATTTCTTTTTGATTAGCCCCCTTGATTTTTTTTTCTTTTCAGAAGGCTGTTATAATAAATACACACACAATAATTTGGCCATCAAGGAGACAAATCCGACACATTAATTGCACATCATCTTGACACGAAAGGCTCACAAGACATACAGGACTATAATTTATAATCACACTTCTGACATTAACACAACTCTATTTTGGGCTTTAAAAGTGCACAACAATAAATATCTTTTCTTCCTTTTTTACACAAATATATCAATATATCATATTAATATATTAAGAAGCAAAAATAAAAATATATTACATATACCAATAGCAGATAAATAAATAAATAAATAAATAAGGAGCAAAGATAATCAAGGACATCACTAAGTAAGCAAGTTGCAGTTTGGATTTCACTTATTTGTGAAACATAAACTCCTCGAAACTGCTTTACTTTTAACTTAATTAATTTAATTTTTGAACAGCACAAAGACACTCAAGAAAACATGGAAAAACCTGTATTTCTCTGCTCTCTCTCTCTCTCTCTCTCTCTCTCTCTCTCTCTCTTCTCTCTCTCTCTCTCTCTTTTATTCAAAAACATTTTTTTTAATCTACTCATTGAATTAACAGTTTTTTGTTGGCGCCAATTATTTTGAATTAACCCCCACATTTACTGACCGTCATAGTTATGTGCTTAAATTTGAAAGCATTACTACTTACTGCTTAATACGATTACTGTAGCAACTATATTCATTTAAAAGCAACTCCTAAGTACTTTTTTTAACTGCTTCTTGGATAGACATGGTTAATTATGACATTTAACTATTAAGGGTGGATAAAATTATAATAATGTTTTTAGAAACAATTTTTAACCTAAACAATGGTTTATTTTGAACATTGTAATATTAATATAATCCCCCAAAGTCATAATATTAATATAGTCTTAAAGGATAGTTTGCTTTTCTTGTAAGTCTATCTTAAATCAAAATTGAGATTACCATATGTCCTCCATTCATCCGTCTGGAAACCTCTACAGTCCAACCAGGACCATAGAGGCCAGTGGTGACCATTGTATTTATTCCCATTTTTACAAGCATGGGAGGACTTCTGGTCAACATTCACACACTATGTGTAATTTGGGAACACCAGTTAGCCTAATTTGCATGAAACCAGAGTACCTGGATGAAACCCACCAAGCACAGGCAGAACAGACCAGAGGCAGGAATTGAACCCAGACCCTGGAGGTGCAAGGCGACAGTGCTAACCCCTAAGCCACCATAGGTCTTGGTCATTATAAATTTTCCTGCTCTGCACACTGACCGTAAAGTTTGTCTCCCAGAAGGCCAGTGCAATGTAAGCAATCAGGGCCTCATTCCACTACCTTTTTTCGGGCAAAAAAGTTCAGCTGAGACTTCTGCAGTCCCATTGTGCTCAACTGAATTGGAATATTTTGAAGTTACAGTGCATTCAGTATAATTTTAACTCCCTCCTTTCCTTGAAAACTTTTGGTTAACCATATGGCTATTTCCAGGTAGCCATACGGCTATCTCCGAGGAAAGAAAAGAGTTGAATTTGTACAACATACGGTATAACTTTAAAAGATACCAACTCGTTCTGATTGCAGAAGCTTCATATGAGTCTCAGGTGAACTTTGGAATGCATTTTGCTCGAAATGAGAGTGGTGGAATCCGGTCCTGATTACTTACACCACTACTTGAGTTCCAGGTGACAAACTTCACAGTCAGTGTGCAACGACTTGTGACCTATAATAATGTACTTATGATATTCACCTATGATTTGATTTAAAACAGACATGAAAAAACCTGAACTATCCCCTTAATACCAATCCCGAGTATTAATTTAACCCCTATAAATAAACTAATTCATAAAGATTTCATTGCCCTAGCTCCATCAAAAAAAAGGGACTTTGTTATATTTTGCTCACACTGTGGACATAGTGTTCATATCTATTTAAGCTAAAAAATATATATATACAATGTTCACTAAACACTTTCCAGAGCAGTAGTACTGGATTTCTCCTCTGTAGAAGACGTAACCAGTGGTTGTGTAGAAGCTTCAGGTTTCTCCTCGCCAGTCGCAGCTTCTGAATCCAGACTCCCGGAGGGAGTTGGCTTCTCTGTGTCTTCAGAATTCGTCGCCATCAATGGGACTTTCTCTTTCACTCCGGCGCTGGGCACTGCGACCACATCGACCTCTACCTGTTCAGCGGTGACTGGAGGAGGCGCAGTACCGCTGAAGACTTGAGCGATCTCTTCAAAGGTCCGCCCCTTGGTCTCAGGAACGCGGAAGTATGTGAAGACGAAGAAGATGATCAGGAAGATGGTGAAGATGATGAAAACATATGGTCCACACAGTTCCTGTCAAATAGGAGTCATAGCTTGTTAACAATCTTCCAAGTCATAAAATTAGACCAACTTACATAATACTCAAGTGTTAAACTACAAAAATATACTGTATGTTGGAAATAATAATAGTGTTCATTAAACATTTGTTCTCGAGCACACCATAAATGCGTTATATGCAGTAATGGGAATGGCATGTTACAAAAGGAAGGGGTTACTGTAATATATTACTTTTTTAGTAACTAGTAATATAATGCGTTACTTTTAAATATAGTAATACATTAAAAACAGTTATAGTAATATATTACTTTGTCTAGTAACAAGTAATGCAAATGTGCTTTTTTGTGCTACTTTTGCCTGAATCATGCATCTGTGCTTTTTGGCACTCCACATACAAACTGTTAAACAACACTATAGCGGATATGGAAGACATTAGAGGAAATTTATGTTGTATGTACTGTAGCACCGTTGTCCAGGAAAAACGTTGTTTCATTTTACTGTGAAGGAACTATGTGATTGAAATCACAATATAATCCTACTTAACTTGAGCTGACATGTGCAAATGTTCATTTTTTCATTTTTGCTCATGCTAGTATTTACTCACTCATTCACTCGTCGTCTATACCGTTATATCCTATATACAGGGTCATGGGGTGCCTGGAGCCTATCCCAGGGTGCCACACAATCTATCGCAGGGCTCACACAAATACACACTCATTCATACACTGCAAGCAATTTGGGAACACCAATTAGCCTAATCTGCATGTCTTTGAGTGGCTTTGTGGAAGGAAAGCAAACCCACCAAGCATGGGGAGAATATACAAACTACATGCACACAGAGGTGGGAATCGAACCCAGACTCTGGAGGTGCAAGGCAACCAACCACTAAGCCTCCGTGCCACCATTGCTAGTATTTAATAATTATAGGAATATAGTAATACTAAAGTTGACGTTGAAGAGACATCTTAGCGCAATCGAAAAAGCTGAAATTTTCATACCGTTGCTTGTGTGAGTGAATCTCAATAAAGCTATTGATAAAGTACCATGCTTGCTGGTTGAAATCCACTTCTCCCAACCACAAGTGTAAAACAGGCAAGACACTGCTAATATGCAGTAATAAAGTAATAAAGATGCCTTCTGAAGCTCCCTGATTAGTGACTAGTGTGGATGTGTGACCTGCGTCAGATGTCTGGTGTTGAGCTTGTTATGTTAGATGGATGACTTTTCTCAACCACCCCCCTACCGAGCGTAGATGGCTAGCGTACTGTGTGAGCCGGATTGCTCATACTGCTGATGATGGAGCTGAGCCTTCTGCACGGAACCCTCTTTCATTCATTCGAGATATTTTTCCTTCCCATGCCTCAGCTCCCTGGAAGCTGAGGACAACCACCACTTATGTTCCCATTGCCTCTGTACTGACCTTTGAAAAGCAGACTCTATGCAGTTTTAGACATCCCCTGTGCTAAAAATGCATGGTAATGCCAGTAAAAACACAGTGCACGCTGCTGGAAAATTTAAACCCTGATTAGAAGATAATTGTAAATACCCCCAGTAATGATTGAGAAATTGATTGGAGCCCTGTCTGGGAAACATTTTCAGTCTGGCATTGAACCGGCAGTTGAAATGCGATATGTAGCTCTTAAGCAGCATCTGGAATTTCATCTGAATTAGCCTCTAAGAGCATGCACACACTCCCTGAAGACTCCAAAAATGGCTATGACAGTCAGCCTAAAAAAATGGCAACAGTCTAAAGTGGACTGCAATGTTGATGTGTAGCTCATAGTATGAAATCTGTTCTTCTGAAATCTGCCACTCAAGAAGGATTTCACTGAGCCACAGTGTGCAGGGCATGAAGAGAAAGTCAATGAAGGACAGTCTTAACTGTCTACGGTACTACAAGGCATTTGGCAGACGACCTTATCCAGAGTGACTTACATTTTTATCTCTTTAGACATCTGAGCAATTGAGGGTTAAGGGCCTTGCTCAAGGGCCCAACAGGGACAACTTTGTGGTCGTGGGATTTGTACGCTAACCATACAGTACAACAAGTGATCAAATTGGGAATGACAGCCATTATTTTACAGTTTCTAAAGCTTTTAACTTGGTTCTGAAGCTTAAAACATACAGTAGTACTTGCTTGTTTTTACATACCTTGGTGCTTTGGTATCTAGTAACATAGTAACATTACTCACGCTTAGTTTTGGGAAGCTGATGCCCACAAGGAAGTTGGCTGTCCAGTTGGAACATCCTGCAACAGCCATGGCGGCAGGCCGTGGTCCTTGGGAGAAGAGCTCAGCAACAATGAACCATGGAATGGGTCCTGGACCTATCTCAAACATAGCCACGAAGGCAAACACTGCTACAATGCTCAGGTAGTTCATAAATGAGATGTAGTCCTAGTCAGGAGCAGAGACAATAACAAACAGGTCTTGGTCACTGGAAAAAGAAAGTAAGCAAAAGAAAGATGCCAGGATAGAGTACGTGGGACCTACCAGGACAAGGGTGATGGTCATTAGAAGGGCACTGATTGCCATGCCACCTAAGCCAACAAGGTGTAAAGTCCTTCGTCCTGCTCTTTCAACAAGGAAGAGCTTCAAGCAGAAAAAGAGTGACATGAAAATAACAGTCCATTTTCCACAATTTTCTTATAAATGAAGGTGTAAACCTGTTTGGCATTTACCAAAGACTTTAAGCATAGTATAGTGAGGGGACTCTTAGCTGTAGTAAATCATTTGAATGGTGCAAATGTTTGAAAGAAGGCGGTACATCCATGAATGACATTCCCAGCCGAGGGGGCTCAAAACCCACTGCAGTGGAACGCTTGATCATGAAAGATTGACAGATAACTTGTTTCCAACTTGTTGAAGACCCACATCTGTCTATGGGAATTGTAGACACAATCATTCACTAACACCACTTGCACATTACAGAAACTCGGCTGGTAGTTACTGCCACATCATCCGTACAGTCCTGACCTCGCTCCTAGCCAATTTCACATGATTGGGCCATTAAAGGGGAGTCCTTGGAGGCCAGTGTTTCAGATGTGAATCGGGCATCCGATCATGGCTGTATTAGTATTTTGGCATGTAACTTATTCAGTATAGAATATTCAGCTTATTTACACAACTGGGTTACTATGCATTTCTGTTACATCCAATGGTTTTCTGAGAACTTGAACTTGAAATCCTCCTGATTTCTAATGCCAGTCAGGGAACGCAGAAGACGAATTACACGTTTTCTTATCTGTTTCCAAAACGACGGCCAAAGACAAATCACATGTTTCCTCCGAACCATGTGACGCCAGCCAATCGCATTTTTCAAACTGCTTGCTCACACACCGGTGGGGGTGGCGTAACATACTCGGAAGACTATCACTATCTGCTGCTTCCACTTGCGTGATCTCACAGCCACACATGATTGGCTGTAAAGCCATGATTATTGTCAGAGCGCCAAGCAGTTCTAACTAGGCCCCTGGCTGCGGGAGGCTACAGCGTCACCCGGGGACTAGCAATCTCCAGGTGATAGGCCAAGCAAGCACGCATGCATGCATTATGTTGGGGTCAGAGTATTGTCAACCCTGACACTGCCCATGGACCATATATTGTATGGGTAATGGCCTTACTCTAGGTTTCAACAGCTTCAACCTGGTGGTGCTGGGCATGGCTTCACCGACTTACATCAAGCTTGAGACTCATTTTAAAATTCTGGCCTTGATAATAAAAAATTAATAATTTTAAAATTAGAACATGTGCGCTGGGCAAATTCCCAGAGGTGTATGAGTTTGCTTTTGTAAATAATAAAACACACTTTAGCCAGCAGACATTGAGGAT
Organism: Clarias macrocephalus; assembly: GCA_011419295.1. NCBI lineage: Eukaryota > Metazoa > Chordata > Actinopteri > Siluriformes > Clariidae > Clarias > Clarias macrocephalus. The sequence goes on from JAAGKR010001662.1 coordinate 36,792, forward strand.
TTATCCGACACTGAAATGGTCGGTATCAGTATGAGGTATAACATTCCCAGTAACCGAGTTTGCTGCTGTCAGCATTCCTGCCGTAAGAGGAAAGTCTATATTTGGGAGGTGGGTGGAATTTACAATATCCTGACTGCCTTTGAGACAGACAGAAACTCTTGCATAGACCTTAAGTCAAGCTTCATGCATATACACCAATCATACAATCAGCATTATCAACATTATAAGGCAAAACATTAAACCCAATATTATTTATTATTAGCCCCTTTATACCCTGGTATAACTCCACAGCACCTCTGGGCGTGTGATGTGGTCTCTGGATCTTGGATGTTAGTGGCAGATCCTTGACGCCGAGGGGCATCCATGAATGGGATTTGTCTGTTCGACACATTTCATGGCTGTTTGGTTGGATTGACATCTTGGGTGTTTGAAGGGTACCTTTGATACCTCATTTGGGACCTTTCCCTCATGGCTTTTCTGTTGGATTGGACCAGATCCAGCTCCTCACAGGCATAGATGAGCCTTGGGTGCCCATGTCTACTGTCACCCGTCTACTGGCAGTGATGTTAGTGTTGTCGCTGATCAGTGGTAACCTGCGCTGTCTGCAGTCCTAGAGTTTCCATGTGATGACAAGAGCTCTGTCTGGCTTGTCTCTTCATCTGGCTCTCCTGAGCGATGCACTTTATTGCATTGATGCAATTTCACAAAGAATCTTGCATTTATCCCAATCGCTGTCAGCACTTCAAATGTAGTAAACACACCTCCTCGTCTTCCATGGGAGTACTAAGTAGCATCTCCATTCTTCTTTCTAGAAAGCTCTGAAGATGTATCTTTTGCTTGCTCCTTTCCTTGCTGTGTCCACGCAGCATTTGTTTTATAATCTGTGAGCTGTGCTTTTTCATTTTAGTAGTCCCATAATACTTGTCAAATTGCCATAATAAGTTATGTTTAAGACACAGCTCTGTAAGTGCCTATTGCAGACATTCAGGTCCTAATCAGTTTTTTATATTATAAACATTCTCTTGCCATCAGGTTTTTTTTTCTGACATTTAGTCGTGAAAAGCTGCATCTTGTACAATGCGCACTGCAGTGCTTTTCCTATAAATAAAATAGCAGTGTTTTTGTGCAATAAAACATCTACAGTATGGACTGCAAACCGAGAATTAACAACAGAGTTAAGTCATGACTCAAATATCTGATTAGGAATATGTGCCTTAATAAAATAAAATAAAATAATTGAAATACTGTGCCAAAATAGATGCTATACAGTGACATTTGACTTCATAAAGATAATCACAGGTGAAAAAAAAAAGATGCAGTAGAATTCACAATTTTGAGATTAAATACCCCCATACACACTTACATTATTTTTGAAATTACTCTAAATTAAACTTTGGACTGAAACCAGGTCTTGGCTGATTAAATACATGTGTAAATAAAAACAAACAAATAAATAAATAAATTCCATTCCAAAGCTTATTTACTTACAGATACTACAGTGAAAACTGTGTTCACAACTCCAGCTCCGATGGTAGCGTATATTGGCTGGGTCACACCAGCAGACTCAAAAATACCTGTTGAGTAGTAGAATACCTGAAAGGAAAACAGTTAAATGCACAGCTGTGATACTTAACTGCACACAAGTAGTTGTTCAAAATGTCTGGTGTGTTTTACGGTTTACTGTATATCACTTACAGCATTGATCCCTGACAGCTGCTGGGAGAGCTGGAGCATGATGGCAATTAGAAGCGGCTGACGGTATGTGGCGGTGCGGAAGAGCTCAGGGATGGTCACCCTCTTTTCCATGTTCATTTTTGCGCTTTCCTCTTTCATTTCCTGCATGTCCTTTGACACATCCTCAAAGCCGCGGAGACGCACCAGTGCTGAAACACAAACCAGTGGTTAGTTGTCCTGACTGTTTTGCCTGAAAGAGATACTCCAGTGCTTCTGAAATATTAAATATCGTTTTTTATGATTATAAAACAGACCCTGAAGGGCCAGAAGTACTTCACAGCAAATATAATAGAGCATTTATGCTAAACCTCCCCAATAATACTAATTGTAAACAGGTTAATATAAGTCTTGTGCATCATGTGCAAGCAACAAATCATATACACGAGGAAAACTGCCTGAGGCAGGATAGGGACATGAGGAGAGAAGAATAGTGGGTTGCCCATCCTCCATGAACCTCTGTAAAGGCCAACGGTTAAGATTAAGATGAATTTCTTTGTCACATGTACTGTACAGTGCAATGAAAAGATTTTTTTTTCACATCAGTAGCTCATACAACTCTACCAATTGAAAGCTACCACTGCCTCTTAAGGATGGCCACTGACAGTCAATTACAGTCCTCCCTCCGCTCCACCAAATGAGCTATCGAAGATCCATTGGTACAATAGTGACTATTGTATTTATTCCCATTATTTTAACCGTGGTTGCCCAGGATTACCTAAATGTTGCCAGGCGGTGTGTTCCAATAGCTATCCAGGGAGACCTTGATCTTATGATATTGGGACTCATCTACAAAGATTTACAGCAACTCACTTGCGTTAAGATTTAGTTTAGCGTTAGATGAACTGCCCTTATTAACATGATGTCTGAGATTCATGTACTGTAGAAACATGAGTGAGAAAAAGAAAGTATGAGTTAGGGACCAACCGAATAAATATGTGAGGATATCACCTCATGAACCATTTGGGCATAAAAGAAGAGCTTTATTGGACATCTACTGGAGAACCTACCAACTATCCCTCTAGGCAGGCTGTTCAGGCTATGACACAAAATGCAAGGCTTGCAATAATGAACTGTAGAGTCAAGTGATTAATAGTGTCAGTGCATGCCTAGTAACAGCTACAATGGCAGTTTCTGTGGATTGTACTGCTTTGGATAAGCCACATGGTAAGAAAGAAATTTAATTTATTTGAAATCATCAACTGGGGCGGCACAGTGGTGTAGTGCTTAGCACTGTCGCCTTGCACCGCCAGGGTCCGGGTTCGATCCCCGGCCAGGCTCGTTTCCCGTCTCTGTGTGCATGGAGTTTGCATGTTCTCCCCGTGCTTGGTGGGTTTCCTCCCACAGTCCAAAGACATGTAGGTTAGGCTAATTGGCTTTCCCAAATTGCCAGTAGTGTGTGAATGAGTGAGTGTGTGTGTCTGTGCCCTGCGATGGATTGGCACCCTGTCCAGGGTGTACCCTGCCATGTGCCCGAAGTCTCCTGGGATAGGCTCCAGGCCCCCCATGAGCCTGAGTACAGGATTAAGTGGTATAGATGAGTGAGTGAGTGAAATCATCAACTTTAAGAAATATAGAAAGAAATTAAAGATACCACATAGTAGTTGCTGATGTTTTAAGACTAGCTGTCAAAGCAGTTAAAAGAAGAAAAGAACGCTAGAAAGAAAGCAGAAAAAAAGTGTTAGGAAGACAGAAGGAGAAGACCTGACAGCTTGCCTGACATGACTGACAGTTTTTGCTTAACGTTATGATAAATGAAGCTGGAAAAAGGATTGAGGGTGAAGAAGGGACAGAAGTGCAGGTGTGCCCAGGTTTCCCTTGTAGACGTACGTCATCTCTTGTAGAATTCATATCAGAGAAACTTTGGCAAAAAGGGAATGGCATGAAAAGACATCAACACCACTTGGAGGTCCTAAGCAGGATGGCTTTAAAGTAACACACACCATAACAATGGCCTCTTTCATCATCCTTTGACACAAGCTACATGTTTCTGCATGAATGTCAGCATGTCTTGTCATGGATTGCAATGCATCAGTTGAACCTAAAAGATCCTAAAACTACTCATGTCATGCAGGTTTTTCTTTTAGAACATGAGGAGTGACTGGCCATTTCTCTTCACACTGGACATTCACGTACTTGGTTGGTCCAGTCACCTTGGGCCTGGACTACTAGTGTCCAACTGGATCCTTGCATGTTTGACCTTGCACACCCTCCAACTCTAACAACCAGAAGGCAGCTCTAACCACTTCACCCCATTTTTAACAGGGTTCAAACCTTCCAAACAGGGTTTTAGACTAATTGTACTCTTAGCCCATCCCTAATCTGGGGTCTAGAAAGCACTTCTCTTAATAAAGATGTCTGCTACAAATATTGACAAAAAAAATCAACCTTTGGTTAATATTTCATAAAATTTAAAAAATAAAAACACCTACTGAAGAATCTTTTTATCACCTTGACACTATAATGCCGAGCCCATGAAATCACTGCTTCTAATGCAGGATGCTAATGTAAGTCAGGATACTCTTGATCAAGTCTGCCTATATTCGCACATTTTAATGTTGTCAAATTCTAACAAGTCCCAAAAGATCACCAAAAAGTTATTTTAGATCAAATGTTAATGTGACATTTTGCAACTCAAAACCTTTGATTGCTGTCACAGAATACAAAAACATTATACTGTAAATGAGATAATGATAATTTCACATGTTGGGATTTCACCTTTGCGAGCCTGTTCTTCTTTATTGAGGTTGATGAGAAGATAGCGCGGACTCTCAGGGCAGAAGGGTAGCAGGAAACATTGTAGTACAGCAGGGATCACAGTTAAAGCCAGCAGCACAGGCCACAATTTATCTGAGCCCAGCAGAAACTCCAGGCCAAAGATCTATACAGCCAAAAAGTTAATTAAGGAAACACTCAAAGTATATACTCACATATGAATTAGTCAGCAATAGAGAACATTTGGCCAGCTTAGGCCTCAAAAAAGAGAAATAATCATCTTAATTTGTTAACATTGTTACTATTTAAAAATGTATGAATTCGTTTTTTTATGCATTTTTAAAAATTTGATATATAAATTGAACAGACGTTAAAGGGTTAAATATGAAGTATTTTGTAACATGTTTAATAGTGGAAGTAAGAGGATTTTCACACATACAGTACAATGTGAAGTAAACTCAAGGGATTGGGACTAAATAGCTGTGTATCCTTAAGAAAACCACATATCAGTGAGACTAAGACTTTCCAATTTTCTAGGGAGCATAAAGAATGGACTGTGGAACATTGGAAAAAGGTCATGTGGTCTGATGAGTCCAGATTTACCCTGTTCCAGAATGATGGAGGCACCAGGAAAGATAGATGAAGTGATGCACCCATCATGCCTAGTGCCTAGGTTCCAAGTGTGTGAGGTCAGTGTTATGATCTGGGGTTGCTTCAGTTGGTCAGGTCTAGGCTCACCAACATTACGTGCCCGCAAAATAAAGTCAGCTATTGACCTGAATGTACTGAATGTCCAGGTTTTTCAATCACTGTTTTTTTTCCCCTGAAGTTGACATTGTCAGGAAAGACAGGATTATGAAAGAGTGGTTCAGAGACTATAAAACATAATTTTCACGCATGGATTTGCCATCATAGAGTCCAGACCTTAATCCCATTGAGAATCTTTGAGATGTGCTTTGAGAAGGCTTTAGACAACGGTTTGACTAATCAATACAAGATCTTGGAGAGAAATTATTGCAAAAATGAAATAATGAGTGCGAAAATTATTATGATTTTTTTTTCCAAGCAATGTATATATTTTTAGGTGCTGGAACCATAAATAGAATGAGAATGAGAAATTTAAATTGTGTATTAAGTCACACAATGGCACCAATGTCTAATAATTCACCTGTGCAATTAAGATGCCTATTACCACACCGAGCTGGTGCAGAGTCCCGAAAGCTCCCCGAAGTGGAGTGGGTGAAACTTCGCCCACGTACATGGGGGTGAGACCAGTGAAAAGACCACAGAAAAGGCCAATAACCAGCCGGCCGGCAATGACCATCTCAAAAGAAGAGAAAATAGTGGAAAGCCCCATGAGTCCTCCACCGATCAAAGCCAGGATATTCACCAGAAACATAGAATTGCGTCTGCAAAAACAGAAATAAAACATTCTCTGTGAGTGTGTGAGATAAAAGATCAGTAAGAATTAATCAAAAGACGGGAGTTCATTGTGAAATAGTGATTAACACAAAAGAGGGATACTATAATAAAGATCACTATTACATTAAAAATAGTAATATACACGTATGGCACTTGATTGGCATGTGCTTGGCAGAGCAGTGGAGAAATAAAGCTACCAGAATATAATGATCAAAATGGTGTTCAAATAAGAGGTAATAACTGTTACGTTTAAAAAATATATGAGTCGGTGCCTTGATATGCTTACCGTTTGACTCACCCATCGCTGGGATAGAAACACACACACACATTCATGATGGAGGGTTGAATGTTTTCTTTAGTTGCAAAAAACAGAGATTTTTAAGTACTGGTTCATTTCTTGAGTGCATATGTGTCATGTCCATCTGCTACATGAGAGCATGAGTCACCCGCATGTTCCATAGAAATCCAGAGAAAAAAGGTGGGGGGAGGGCAAGTCTTTTACAGACACCTGGCCATGAACCATATGGCTGCCATATAAGGAATGAGACGGAAACCTTCGAAATTTAAAACCATCATGGTGAATCTGATGTAAAAACTGTAGAAAAAGTTCATTCAAGTCATACAATCACCCTGTGATTATTCTCATACAACAGGGTGCTAGGGTGCTACTATGCATTTTTTCAGTGCTACTCAGTTCCACCTGGGTGATTACTTAGATCTGTCATACCATCTGCGAGCCCAAGAACCCTTTTGTGCTTATGTGCTTTCTTGTTAGCTGGACCCCTGCGCGATTGCTCTAAACTTGCAGGGAGGCACGTCTCTGTGAAGCTACTGTTGGTAAGCACAGTTGGCAGGGTTTACAGTCAAATGGAGAACATTTCACAACATTAATCTATCGTCATCCTGATAATATCTGCACTGACAGGATCGCAAAAATCTGATATACTGAATAACTTGGCTACCCAGTAGCAGTCTATACAAAATATTAAGATAAGGTAACATACTGTATGTAACATGATGGGGGGTATTCCTTGGTGGATACCCATAATTTCCTATCATTACCCATCAGCCTTGTCTGAGTATGGCTTAACTCTTATACCCCCTGTTCTAGAGGCAGCAGGACTGTCTCTGCTCCTGTTACGTGATGGGGAGACAGATTGGTAATATAAGGAACCCTGTTCCTTGGTGGTTACCCATGAAGCCTTATCTGAATATGTCTTTACTCCTGTGTCCCTTGTCTTGGAGCCAGAAGGACTTTCTCTGAACCTGTTACGTGATGGAGAGACTGACTGGAAATCTAAGGAACCCTGTTTCTTGGTGGTTACCCATGAAGCCTTGCCTGAGTATGGCTTTACTCCTATACCCCTTGTCATAGAGGCAGCACTACCATCTCTGCTCACTGCTCTAAAGAACTGGTAGAGTAGTGAGAGGAATACAATACGTCTTTCACTGTCTGGAGACAGCATATTTTCTTTAGACAGATATCTTCTGAGCAGTATTATGATCTGGCCAAGCCCTAATCTTCAACAGCTGGTCGTCTTAATTAAAGCTTATGTCCCTGCAGCCTAGTCATTAGAATCCCTGTCTGAAGTAGGCTTCTGACCATGAGAGTCTCTTCTTGAATGGTTCCATAAGGAAACCCACCAACTACTGGGAAATCAAATCAAACCTGGACGGGAATCAATCTCGGACCCTGGAGGTGCAAGGTAACAGTTCTAGTCACTAAGCCACTGTGTGGAGAACCTGAAATATACTATATACAGTACGCTATATTGCCACTATATTGGCCCAACCTTTGCAGCTGCGAGCCAGGCCTTCTCTTCCAACATCAGTGTCTGACGTCACAAACATATTTCTGGAAGAATAGTCAAAAATTCCCATAAACACACCTCTAAACCTTGGGGAAAGTTTTTCCAGAAGAGGCAAATCACATTATAGTTGCAAAGAGTGGGCCAATATCATATTAAATCCAATGGATTAAGAATTGGATGTTATTCAAGTTTATATGCACTTATATATGCTTTTGGTTAACACCTATGGAATGAGCTTCAGCGCATATAAAAATGGTTTTATGCTGTTGATCACAATTTCTTCTTTTTATTTTTACGTTTGTATTGTTAATGTTCTGTTATATAGTTCACAACCGAGACAAGATACTTGAGATTCTCTCAGCGCTACTGCCACAACAAAATACCACCCTGGATACTCATCCACCACTTAAGATGCTCTATGATCACCTTTATTGTTTAGAAAGGACAAACAGTGCAGAAGTTTTACCGCACAAATCAGTACGACACGAAATTACATGTTTTAAGAAACAGTTGATTTTTTTTTTTCTGTAAGAGGTGGCGGCTGTAGCTTAACAGAGGTTTGTTGATGACCTGTAAGATGGTAATTCCCCCTTTTAACCCGGAATTATATTCCAAAAACACAGACAAAAGGTGCTTTTTCTGAATTCACAGCTAATGTGACAGAGAGGCTGACTGGTTGAATGCTATTGATATACCTCACTTGTTTATCCTACTTGTTTTATTTGTAGCATCTAGGGCGATTGTCCTATGTGGCAAACATTGTATCGATGTCGGTTGTAATATACGATCATCAAATTTTAATCTCGATCATGATTTTGGCTTCCTAAGCAAGTCCTAGAGCCTGTGTGTGGTGTGACATTTCTATCAGAAACACATCAGCCTAGTGAAAAAGTGCCTTATGCGTGCATTTGTCTGAAAATTTTGCTTAACACACACTTGTCTTCAGGTTGAGTTTTGAGAGTTTGAAGGCCAGGACAGTGGCTGATGTCTCCGCTTGTTTACCATAGGCATCCATACGTAGACACTACAAACCTGGCCGATGAGCAAGAATGAGTAAACAGCGGAACTGCTGGTTTTGTGATTATTGTTTTTTATTATACAAGGGTTTATGCATACTTATGTGTAATACAAAAAAGCTTTATCTTCAGTTACTTAGACTCTCAATAAGACTATTATCTCTGCTACACAGTGAATCACTGGCACCCAGCTACTCACCTTGGAGGATATTTACAAGTCTGCAAAGGGTGAGAGGCAGTATCAAGGATTCCTCTCACCCCAATAATGGTCTATTCACTTTCCTTCATTTGGGGAGGCGCTACAGGTGCCCCAGAGAACGCACCAACAGACAGTAGCTTTTTTCCCCCTGTTTTATAATTGTACTGCTGTATATTCCACCCATATTTATTCTGTATACAGATAATATCATTCATATATTCATATATGTACCTATATATGAATTTCATGTTTTGAAGTATACCACATTTTTGAAGATGTTATCTTCTAGACACAGGTATCTTCTGCACAATGTGTACACAGTGTCTATACAATATCTATACAATATCTTTATCACCTACTGCACCTTCTGTTTGTTATAACACATTGTTATTTATTATTAACAGGCGACTTATGCATTTCTGGTTATATGCTAACTGCATTTCATTGGCTTTGGTCATGTAATATGCAATGAAAATAAAATCTAATCTAATCTAATCTAATCTAATCTAATCGAAATAACTCTGATCCAGAAGGTTTTAATTATAATAAACTTTTTGCTCATAATCACGCATCACTAACACTGACTAGGCCAGTGTCGGTAAGAGAATAATTTAGTTTTGAAGAATTTATTTGGAAAAAGAGCTTGGATTATCCATGCTCTTTCTGTTAAAGGTATTGTTTAGACATAGACTGAGCTGTGAGAATCTATAAGGCTGTAAGGAGCTTTGTGATTCTTTTAACCAGCATAGCTCCATAAATGAGTTCCTAAAACAGTATTTTCTATGCTAGATTTAAAATAAATCTGGTATTAACATGTACTAATGCAGGACATGACATGACATCATCTATTCACATGGTATAATGTAAGTGTCTTGCTATGATTTGCATGAAAAAAATTAATAATGCAAACCAGCATGTTTTAGCGTAGCATGGGTTTGTTACCATGGTAACTCATTTAACTGTCACTGGGCACAGGCCTTCATCTCACCAAAGAAGCAAAAATTAATAAAATAAACTGTTAGAAATGTTAGAAATAGCTTATTTGTGGCCCGGTATAAATATCAGACAGATCACTGAAAAAGGATCAGAACGTGAGGGCTCAAAGATTTATTCTCACTGACCGTCCAAACTTGTTGGCAAGGACACCGACACTGAAGGAGCCCACCATTCCTCCCACGCTGAAGATGGCCACTGCTAAACTCCACACGATGGTGGACGTTCCAGATGGGATGGGCTTGCCGTAACGTTCCATCCATGTGTTGTTGAAGAACGCTTTCAGTTTCTGATGAAGGAAATCATATCTAATCATAAAAGCTGATTCATTCTTTAATGGACTTTATAATTGATGTATAATTAATAGACAGTAACACATAAGTGATACATGTGAAGGAATAAAATGACAAGTTTTGTGATGTAACAATATTATTATTCCAACATGATATTACATTGCCTGAGTGACCAATTATATTACGAGGATGAGTCCAAAAAAATCTAAGACAAATCGATAATTCTTTTACATAATCTTCCTGCTTTGCAATACATGTTGTCTGTCTTTGACTTTGTCTATTCACTCATTACAAAATGTTTTAAGTCTAAGTTGCGAGCCACGAATGCACCGCAGTCTTCACTTCACTAAAACTTTGTCCGTGTAGTTTTGCCTTCAGGGGACCAAACAGGTGAAAGTCTGATGGAGTGCGATCAGGACTATAAGGAGGATGCTTTATCACCTCAAAAGAAGGTTTGTGCAGAGTGTCGACCAGTGTTACTTTTTAAAGTAACTAATTACATTTCAAAATTACTGTCATTAAAAAGTAATCAGTTACATTACTGCGTTACTTTCTGATAAAAGTCACTAGTTCGAGTACTTTTCCATTGCAGAAAATGAAAACTCCTTTGTGCTTCCTCATGCATGTTGTTTTAGTCAAGACCTTTATAATTATTCTACCATCATCACTCAGCGAAGTTGAGTGGCCCATAATCTGTTAACTACTAATACCCCTATCTCACCTACGCGGTTTCACACGGTGGCTGTAAGTACAATTCATCATGATTCACCGCGGGTTTTGGTTTTGCTGTGATTAGGTTTCCATCTCGCTCGCAGAACTTCCCGGAACGTAGGGCGGTCACCTGCGATGGCTTACGGAGTCTAACACCGCTTCTCATCGCGAGTCAAACCGCATGGGTGAGATAGGGATACTGTGTAACAGTGGGAATAACAGAGGGGGGCGGGTTATTGGGGCCTGGGCTTGTAAGACGATTTTACACACACAAACACTAACGGAATCACTGCTGTCTGGCTCATAAATTACAGTACATAAATTGATGAATAACGGATTACATTTTTGAAAATATAACTAAATAAGTAGGTCCGCCATTACTTAAACGGCAGACCTAACGCGTTAGATTACTTGTTACATCAAAAAAGTAATTGTTGATTGTTGAAACGTTTTCCTGATAATGTTCCAATATTGACCCTTGAGGATCCCAGAAAATTGTACACATTGGTGAATTTTCAAGCTGATGGTTGACTTTTAAACTTTTTCTAAGTAGCCGATTGAGGATGATTTTGTCCAAATTTTGTTTGCAGATATCCAAACGCTTTCTTAATACAAGGACATACAGTACAGTACAAGGTCTTTGATGAATAATCACTGCATGCTGCTCCTCTTTTGTGCAAATTATGAAAGGGGGCACCCATGTTTGCTTTCACTGCAGTTACAAGTGAACTGATGTAAGACGTTCACACCTGCACAGCAGTGACTGAGGAGACTTTGGACGGAAAGCGTTGATAAGAGAGTGCGGCCAACAGGAGTTTTAATATAACCAAATTTAATGCACTTTTTGACTCACCCTTCGTATATTACCAGACCTGGCAAGCATTATATGCTTTGCAGTGGAGATCCACAGAAACATTAAAGTGTTTTTATTTTATGTATGTAGAATTAAAACAATTGGAATTGGTTTCCTCAATGCCTTTCTTCATTCCTCTCTACCGTATATGTGCTGAATGCAGAGTATGACCCCAAAACCTCTCATCTGACCAAGTCAAATGCATTATTCTTATTAGAGCTCAAGTTCTTATACCATGCGCTGATTCTGTGGCACACGGGAATTTCATGGATGAGTAGCTGAGATTTTAAAAGTCCTTTCATTCCACCGACATGGTTCCTTAATGATTCTGCTCACTGGACTGTGCTATAAACATGCCAGTCTCATGCACTACACGCAGTTGAGACAACTCATTATGCATCACAGAAATACAGGCTATGGAAGAATATGTGCATGAGGCATACGCAATAGTCTGCAATAAGCACTATCTCTTGTACAGCAGCTGCAGGAATTTACAAAGTAGAGAAAGTCATAGAGGATTTAGTGTTTGGCCTAGACAATGTTTCGGGCACAGTGGCAAGTTTACGATTGATGTTTTGCATGCACAAGCTAAATATTTGATTATTTATTTCTCATACAAGACTTTCGGCTGGTATTTTTAAGATGCCTAACTTTTTCTTCACATGCTGATGAGATGCACATCGCTACACTCCACTCATACGAGACTGCATTTATTTGAATAAAACAAGCATTTCTGTAGTTTTTCTGTTCACTACATACTGTATATAAAACATGAATGAGGATTGTCAGTTTATTCTCTCTTTGAATGGTTTGACTTTAAATATCCAAGTTTATTGTGGTGAGTCAAAGTCTGAAATTAGCTTTAGCACCCACAAGGTAGCAAATTAGATTAAAGATTTGTGAAAACATATGTGGATGACTCAGCTATATTCTAACACAAAAACAAGGAAGTGCCACCTTGTGGTGTTATTTGATATTACCACATTACATTATTACATAAATGTACTGTATGTTAGCATACGTACCTGTTAAAGTAAATAATCAGCTTCAATTAGTGATACTGATATTATTTCAGGGTGAAGCCCACGTACTGTACATGTCTGTCTGACTTTCTGTATGGCAGAACTCTCTGCTGAACTCTAACTTATTAATACAAAGAAATAAAACCTTGCAAGGTTAGGTATCTTATGCCTTGTTTACGCTAAGTTGTACTCTTTTCATTGTCAGCCAAATACACTCCCTGCTCGGTAATTGGAGAGTGGATCACAGACTAATCAAAAAAGTAAATTGGATAAAGATTAAGTTTTGTCTTACACCACTTAATAAATGTACACCACTTCAGCGCTGTTATTTTTTTAGCGGATGTGCAGTACTCTGTCAAAACTTGCAGTTTATAATCTGGCACATAACTGCTCATAACTTCCCTTCTACTCAACAGTTTGATTTCATTCATGGTGCAGGTTTAACTTCGGGCAAATACTGAAAAACTGGCGATGTTTCATTCAATTCTGTCCAGCCAGTTTTGCGTGATGCCGTGACAAAATCTGGCTGGACAGATATACATACATACAGACGTGAGAACAGACAGACAGAACATTTTCTGACCAAGTGAACCAATGAAAAGACAAAAGCTTTCTTCTTTTGTGGCAGGGGGTGGGGAGGGGATTTTGTCGGCATGGCCCCATGTCTTTGCTATTATAGGAGAAACACTTGGGGATTGATTTTAGGGGCATAACAGGGGCATGTACAGTAGGTACTGATATTTACTGTACTGATAGCTAATGATGCTACATGATCATTAGCTACATGATGCTAATACTGATAGTAGGCTAACTAGTAAAAATTATGCATAACAGTGGAAACACTTTCTTCCCTTGCTGAATTGCCCCTACTGTATGTCACCAGTATCTCAGGCGCTCCTTAACGAAGTTCTTCTTTAGTTCCTGCTTTGCTTTGCTAATATTTGCAGGGCTGACATACTCATACAGTATATTCCTCCTCAGAAGAGTATACTTGGTCTATTCGGGGTAACAAACTGATCAGCATATGGACTAAGCCTTCCTTTTGTAGCCCCACCTGCAGACTATCAGGGAACTCTTAAATCTCTTCTCAAAGTCTAAAACCATATAAAGGGATGATTTGGCATCAGTTATCTATTTACATTGTATACCTGATTCACTCGAAAGAATATTCTGTAATAACTCTCGCTAGGACGAAGCAATCAGAACAAACCACATGCAGTACAACGCTTCGAACACAGTCAGGGTGATAAGGTAGGCGTCAGACAGCCATCGCGCCGCTTAACGCCATACCCAGTTAGGGTCACTTCTCATCAGGATGGTGGTGTACAGTAATGAGCAGCACTGTTGGGTTACAATTTGTTTAAACGACGTCAGAATGAATTTAGGAAGAAATTTGGAGTTCCTGAAGTACCCAAGGGTGTTGGTCAGAGGATGATACAGAAACTGGAAACGATGGGATCATTGATCCCTTCTAATGGCGGAGGCCATTCGAAAAGGATTTCTGTCTAGCAGAAAATGGAGATGACTTCCAGAATCGCATGTAATGCAATCATTTACACATACTGTACGTCAAGGTATGTAGAGTATGTAGCGTTTTTTATTTTTATTTTTATTTTTATTTGGTTTAGATTGCTTCATCATAGAAAGAATGATTACAAGATATTTCGGGGCCTCTTTGGAGTGAATATAATCACCCTCTTTGTCTCCTTTCCCATCATCCCTTCTGTCCTTTTCTTATGGTTAAGCCTTGCTTCTCATCTTTTATATATGTTTTTTTCTTTTTAATATCTTCCTAAGGTATGTTTCTCATAATCTAGCTATAGGCAAGTTCCTTAACATTTATTGATATTAATCTTATAATATTATTTTTATGTGACATACTGTACAGTATGCAAAAATCTTTCTTCATATTTTGCTTCCAAAAAGCCAGACTTGAGGGTTGAGCTCTCATTTTCAGTCCGGTCCCTGTGCCTGTGCGGTTTTAAAAGGCCACTGCATCTCAGTGACCTATGAATCATTCGAGCATAAAAACCATCTAGCTTAAGGCATGAATCATTGAGTTATGGCATGAATCAATGAGAAACATTAGCAGATAATGAGATATGATCAGGCCGGTGATTAGTAAACAGCCGATGCTGAATGCAGAGTCGCTCCAATAAATGAAAGGGGAAATGAGATTGCTGCTGAGGTTGTTTCATTAAAAAAAGGAATATCTTTAGGCACTTTGCAGCCTGTTGCAGTAAAACATTTTCCCCATTTCTACAGTATAAGTTAATCTACATTGTTTTAAAAAATGATGGAGTAGGCTCAAGACTTTTACACAGTGCCTACTGTATTTCCTCACAATATCCCCTTGAATATACACTACATGTACTAAGTATATTAAACTGATTGTTATTACATCTATTATATTTAATGAATACAAAAACAAAAAAAGATTGAAATGATCTTAAAGACATATGTTTACCTGCTCAGGTGCGTTAATGACCCCTGTGTTGTAGCCGAACTGCAGGGAGCCAATAACCGCCGTGGCCAGAGAGAACAGAAGATAGCATGTCACCTCCTTCTATGGAAGAGAAAAAAAAGCAAGTTCAAATACAGTGACTCCTGCCTTTTTTGGTAGTGCTATAGGGATGTAAATACATTACAAACACTCAAACTGAAGCAAACAAGATAACCAGGAAACCAACCTAATCAACTCAAGCAAGACATTTTCTTAAGCACGGAAACTGTGTCGTATCCTTCTGCTGAATCTAGATATGAATAGGAGATTATGACTCTCAGGGGTTCATCTAACATAACCAGTGGATTCACAATTTTTCATCTATTATTATTATTATTATTATTGGAATATTTTAGATATTAGCCCTATTTGTCTGGTCACTTGAATTACATATGCATTAGTCACTCAACTATGTAGAAACGTGCCATTTTTTTTTTCACAAAAAAAGAAAACATAATCTAACAAGAGCATAATCTACTGAACCACATGATCCTGATGCTACCAAAGCCATTCATTTATACTCTTATGCTCACCTCTACCTCATATATGAAATGTGAAAACTTTTGTATATTCTCCCAGTGCTTGGTTGGTTTCCTCCAAGTACTCTGGTTTCCTCCCATTGTTCAAAGAGGTACAGATTAGGCTAATTAGCATTTCCAAATTAGCTGTAGTGTGTCAATGAGTCGGTGTGGTGGATTGGCACACTGTTCGAGGTTGTGTTTTGTTAGAAGGTACAGTTAAAACTAAGCAAGTCCGCCAGAAACATTCCAGCAAAAGGAACAAGTTGTAAAAATGGGAATACATACAATGGTCTCCAGTGTTCGCCATTGGCATCCACTGTGCCAAGTTGGACTATAAAGGTTCCTAGATGGATAGTTACTAAAAATGTGTAGTCGTTTGTATCTTACCTTAAAAGAAGCAGAATAAACCAAAGCGTAAAACACAAGATGGGCTTTTATAATAAAAAAATATGAATAAACTCTTAGGTGATAATGCACCCTCTGCTTCATGTTACGTCATCTCAGGGTTGATTATTTCCCTATAATGCCATGCTACACCATGTTTTATTACTTACATACGTAATTAATGTACATGCCAGCTGAGGTTCAGCCAAAGATTTTCTAAAATGATCAATAGAAAAACAGCACCTAGAATGCCCATTGTTGCTATGGTAACAGCTACACAATGGAGATGGATGGAGGAAATAGAGAATATTGAGTTAGAGGTAGAGACACAGGAAGGACAAACCCTTGCCCAAGGAGAGAAATGAAATGTGACCAGTACGGTATTAACTTTCATATGGCTTATACAAACTTAGGAAGTAATGCCTCTTCTGTTGTATGGTATTAGTGGATTTTTTTAAACAACCATTTTGTGAACCTTTATATAGAGTGGAAAAAATGAAACACTGCACTGCAAAATATCATCTTTCAGTTCATTAGTATTGTATTCCTGGTGACCTACTACATCATAAACTACTGCCAAACGAGTTAGCTCAATGTCATAAACATACTAATGGATTTTTTCACCCATGATTATAGAAAAAGTTCTACTGTTTTTCAGAATGGACAAATTCTTGGCATGCATCAAGCAAAAAAACAACCAAGGGGATTTCTCAAATGACTCAAATTGAGTCATATCAGCAATGTGGGAAAAAAAAGAGAAAAAAACACATTGATCAGAGATAACACTTAAACACTTGGTGAGAATGCATTACAGAAATGGACATTAAAAATCAGAATTGTGTTTAATAATAAAAGTAAGAGCATTTTCACACACACACACACACACACACACACACACACACACACACACACACACACACACACACACACACATTATGATGAGAACTCACATTGAGTCAGTATTGAGACTAAACAGCAGTGTGGCCATTAGGAAACCTCTCGATAGTGCAACTACTTCAGTTTACTAGGAAGCATAAGGACTTGACTTTGGAGCGATGTAAAAAGGTCATGTGGTCTGATGAGTTCAAACTGACTCTATTCCAGCGTGATGGGCGCGTCAGGGTAAGAAGAGATGCACATGACGCGATGATGCATATTATCAACTATACAAGCCTCTTACAGTATGTACTGCATAACCAGGTCATCATATCTATGGAGTTGTTTTTTAGTATTATATATTTTTTTGGTAAATATTCCAGGACGCAAATTGTGAAAGACAGTAAGAGGAATTTATTACCACAACATTTCTCTATGACGTTGAGCTTCATCATTGGGTTTAATGATGAGGTTTAATGTGATGGCTTGTGTTCTTAACCCAATAACAGTAATCTCAGAAATCTCTCTTTGCTTGATGCAGGCCAATAATCTGATCCTTCTGAAACACATTAATATCTTTTCCATCAGCACAGGAACCTTCCAACATGGTTGATTAAGAAATAAGAAGCTACTCAAAGCACCAGTTAATATGTTTCAAGAATTGTTGTCAGCTGAAACATACAGTATTAATTACTGCTGTAATGATGTTTGACAGCCTCCTTGAAAGGTTTTCTTCTTGTCCTCGTCACTGTGATGCCCAATTTTCTCTACTTGTTGACGATGGCCTTTACAATGTTCTATGGTACATCTAATGTTTTGGAAACTCATTTATATGCTTTTCCTGTGCAATACCTCCTGACAAGTTGACAGGTTCATGCTTTATACAGTAAGTACTTTGTGGCCATGGTTCTAGCAGACTGATGAAATCAAGAAGATGCCAAGAAAATCCTACAGAAACAGCTTATCTTTATTTGAGGTTAATCAGGGTTAGCAGGAGTCATGCACAAGTTGGAGGCCAATGGACTGCGTTAGCAAAACCAAGCTCATGCCAGAAGCCGTTGGGGTCATATCTCATGCCATGCTCAAGCCGGAGGCCAACAAAGCAGCCTCCGAAACCAGCATCCGAAAACTCATGCTCAAGTCATGCTCAAGCCACCTGGACACCTGAATCCCATCATGCCATCAGCAAACTCCATTTAAAATGTCGTCTGTCCAGCAACAGACCACCTGACAGAAAAGCTGCCTCCACCTCAACTGTTGATTCTGGTTCTGTTGATATCTGGTTCTGTTCAATG
Source organism: Clarias macrocephalus (assembly GCA_011419295.1). Lineage (NCBI taxonomy): Eukaryota > Metazoa > Chordata > Actinopteri > Siluriformes > Clariidae > Clarias > Clarias macrocephalus. The sequence continues at coordinate 55,137 of JAAGKR010001662.1, forward strand.
ATGTTATTGCTTTCTGATGGTATGAAGTCAGACTTACAATACTTGTATGAAACTACACATTTTAGGGTATTATTTAAGGAAAGATATTTTGGAGAGTATAAATAAATTAATAAAATTAACAATATGATATTACACAGTCAGGTTATTGTATTATAACAAACCATTTTAATATAAAAATACACAGTATAGCATAAATATTTTGGTATTCGGTCCTTTATATACTGAGAAACCGCCAATGTAATCTTTTCATTGTTCTTAGGTGTGTGTGCCTACAGCGTTTTCTAAATATAGTTTTACTATTTTAGTCTTATAATTTATTTCATGTTTCTCACTGATCTCCTGTTGTCTTAGAAACTATTTTTGAGTCTACATTACTCTTCGGTCTACAATACAGAAGGTTTAGGTTTAGGTGCTATGGTACTATGTACTGTTGGTGTTTTGTTGTTATGTTATGTTATGTAATGTTATTTATTTATTTATTTATTTATTTATTTATTGGTGAAACATTTTAAGCAAATCTTAAAGCTGTTGGAGCATACAAATTAAATAAAAAATTAAAACCACTAAAATGGTGTCAGCCAATTGCAGGGCAAGGACACACACACACACACACACACACACACACACACAAAAAAAAAAAGTCATACACCCAATCATATTCTATGGGTGATTTGAAAACATCAATCAGCTACTGTAGCAACATGTCTTTTTAATGTGGGGGGAAACCTGTGTACCAGTATGAAACCTGCAACACTTTTCATACTAATTCCTACAGTGTATATAAATATAAAGCAATTCTAAATACTTAATAAAAAAAAACAATTATAAAAAAACAAAAACAACAACAACAACAAAAAAAAACTGTATAACATATGACATGACATGACACGGGCTCGATTGTAATTGGCATCTACATCATGATGTTCCATGAAACTTATTCCATAAATTCCAATCGATGGAGAATGAATAATAATTGAAACCAGTAACTGTAATTTTAGCATAATAATCCATGTGTATGAATTTTCTATTCTTTAATGTTTTAATTGGAATTTTCCAAAAAATATCTTAAAAGAAAAAAATTATTTGTCTTTGAAATGCTTTTTTTCCTCTTGAAATTAACTTAAATAATAGTAAATGAAAGTCCAAATTAGCAGTTGCATTTTGAGGCATTTCCTCTCCTACTATACGTCCAACTCAAACAAACACTTAAATGATAGTCAGAGATTTTATTAAGATAGTTTTAAATAAATTTTATTGAAATATTTTTATAATAATAGTTAATATACAGTCAGGCAAAAACATTTATACTTGTATGAAAATTTTTAACTACTAAATTTATTGCTATATGTTATATTCATATATATGATAATATTATGATAATAATATGATAAAATCATACTATTTTTTCTTTTCCACAAGTGTGCATACTTTTTGTGGCTGACTCCATGTTTATATTTATGTACAGAGGTGCCCAAAAAAATTATATATACTTCAACATAAAAAATATGTCTTCTGGTGGTCACATGATAGCATCAATGATGGTGCTACTACTGACATCTTCAGAGGAAAGTATAATAATACACATTGCTGACGTAATTCAATTTGAGTTTTAAAAAAGGAGATAAATAACAACTGTTGAATAGATTTTTTGAGCCCATCTGTGTGTGTGTGTGTGTGAGAGAGAGAGAGAGAGCGTGTGTGTATATATATAAATATCTATGTTAATGCATTAAACATGTTCTTGTTGTCTATATGTAGAGCACCACTCACCTTCTCCCCCTCCATCTTCCAGAGAAATGGGAGTGGCTCACAAGTCACAAGTGGTGAACGCGCAGTTTTGCACGCAGGTTCCGATGCACGATTCACTTAGGCTGAAAAAAAAAAGAAGAAAAAAGATAAGCACCAGAAATTTAAATCTGATATGATGCAGATATGGAACATGCCAGGACGATATGCAAAATAAACAAATAAATAAATAAATAAAAACCCTCAAGATGCTTTTGATTGACATACAACAGGTGCTTGTTGTTGGTGGTGTTTTCCCCCCTCCCATAACACAGAAATATTTGAATATTACATTACATTTGCATTGACATATTACGATCACCTGATTTCTCTTCTGACTCTTATTTAACTATGATGACAGAATACGATATGATGGCAATGATTTCATCACTTCACTTCATCGCAGGCACTCTCATTCGGTTAAACTCATAGCCGTTATTATTATTATCTTTCGAACGATGCTCTACGCTCGTGAAGATCAAAAGAAGCCGTCGCGCGCGCTTACCTTCTCCCCCGGACGTCGTGACCGCTCCTGTGCTGCGCGCGCCCCTCTGATCCGGCGACGCGTATTTCCGTGCGTTTCTGTCACACCGGGAATACGTGGCGAGTCTCACGTTTGTCCCGTGACGTAAAGCAATGTCCCCCCGAGCGCTGCGTTCCGCCAATAACAGCGACAAGCCGCGTGACCTTCCCTCCTCTTCCTCTCTGCTGCTCCTGCATCTATCCGGAGCGCCGCCGCATCCCTGCTCCGGGAACTCGTGACGGCTCACCAATGACACGCAGGAAGAATCCGATACTTTCCCGTGATGCTTTGGAAGCGCGACCTTGAGGAGAGCAGGCGTCTGATGCTGCTGCTGATGCTGCTTGGATGCTGCGGAAGCGGGAACCAATCAGAGCGAGCCAGTCATGATGCTCGTAGCTAAGCTAAGCCAGACAGGGGTGTGTTCCTGGAAAAAAATAAAGGTTTATCGCCTCCAACCTCGATCCTCCATCATGTTGCATTAATTACACTAATTTATGCTAAGCATTTTCAGAATATTAATCAACCTATTTTTTAAAGAGATATTTTTTTTTTCATGAATCAACTTCCTTCATTATTAATTCTTTAAAATAAAAATAAATTTGGACACATGGTGCATTCTGCTGTTAGATACACAGACATGCAATAAGTACATTAGATGAATCCATCCATCCAGGAATCTCTGTACTCCAACTAGGGGATTGTGGAGGCAAGTGGTTATTTCCATTGTATTTATTTCCATTTTTACAACCCTGGTGGGACCTCTGGTCAAACACAAGGACAACATGCAAACATAGACCCCAAGGTGGGAATCGAACCCAGACCCTGGAGGTGCCACTGTATCGCCACATTACAGTATTGTAATATTGTTGCCGTTATTTTATGATTGCTATTTGTTTCCTACTTTGCAGACTGGAATATACTCATCTTTATATAATCAGAATTATAGTTCAGCAGAATTAATCAGCCTATTTTTTAAAGAGATTTGTCTATCCAAGGACTTTTTCCCATAATGATGATTTTTGAATTGAATTCATTAGAAGCAATGTTTGGATGTGGAGGCCAGTGGTGATTACCATTGTATTTTTTCCTGTTTTTACAACTGTGGTATGTCCTTCGGTCAACATTCACACACTACAGGCAATTTGGAAAAATCAATTCATCTGCATGTCGTTAGACTGTGGGAGGAAACGGGACTACCCGATGGAAACACACCAAGCACAAGATTATAGTTCAGTTTAAAGCACTTAAATTTAAAGCATTTCAATTAACCGGGGGTGGGTTACTGGAAAAAAAAAGTGCTCTATCATGTTGCCTATTACATTAATATATGCAAAACAATTTCAGTTAATTAATCTGCCTATTTTTAGATATATTCTGAGATATGTCTACCCCAGGACTTTTTTCTGTTATTATCTTTTTTTAATAATTTTAATTTTTGTTACTGAGGTTTCATGCTTCTGTGCAGTGCAGAAAAATTTACTGAATTTATTAGAAGCAATGTTTGGAGACATGGAGCATTCTGCTCTTACATACACAGACATGCAACAATTACTGTACATTAGATAAATACATCCATCTAGGACCCACTGTAGTCTCTCTAAGAACCATGGGAGCCAGTGGAGATCATTGTATTTATTCCCATTTTTCCAACCATGGTGGGACCTCTAGTCAACATTAAGGCACTACAGGCAAATAAAAAAAATAATTAAAATAAAAAAAAGATAAATTATGATCAAAACATATTTCAATGAGTGCCCTATGAAGAGTTAAAAGACTTTTACGGTGTTCTGCTAGCACTGAAAATCAATCTAGATAAAAGCTTTTGAGCTGTAATGAGGTGCTTGACCAACCACAAATTAACCCATTTATAATCAATATGTGCATTAAGCATTAATTATTAAACAGGTCTTTTTTTCTATTTACAATAAAGAAAAATCAATAGGCCTATAAACCAGACTACAAACCAGCCAGGTACTGTACAACTGATTATGTTAACTAGTTAACCCTAAGACTAGTTTTTTATGATTCAAAAACATATAAAAGTTCAAAAACAATAATCCAAATTAAGCAAACCAAAAACAAACAAACAAACAAACAAACAAAAAAACAATTAGTAGTTCGCTATTCGTAGTTCCCTAGTAGTTAGCTGATAAATTTCTACCAGACAGTAGTTCTCAAACATTGTCTTCCTCTGACAACGCTATACTGTACTATACAGTATCATGCTCCCTGCCTTTGTCCTGTGTCGCTAGGCCTTTCCGTTCCGCTGCTAGACGCGTTTAACCGCGGTGGCGTTCATCATGGCGTTTAAACGCCATTTCTTCGATATGGCGTATCTCCGCAAATGTTGGGGCTACAGCGGCGAGCCTGGTATCGTTGGATGCGTCTCGTCCAGCAGAAGAAGCGCATCTTTGTCCCGTCGCTCTAGGCCTTTCAAAAAAAGGTTGGATTTAAATGCATTGCACTGATCATGTAATCAATTGCATGCTTTCTTCTCTGCACGTTTATTGATCTATAGTGTCATATGTTACAAAGCACAAATTAAATAGCCTGAAGGTTTACTATGTTTTTCCATCTGTGTCGCCTGAAGTAATATCCTGTGGATTTCTTGTAGCTCCATAAAAAGCCGCAACACTTTCCATCAATTCCAACACTGCACACCAGCATGGAGAATGAGATTACCATAAGCTCAAACCATGTACAAGTGACGCTGATGTCCACTGGCACTGATTTCATTAATGATATTTGAGTCACAACATGAGATCGATATAACATTTAGGAAGGTTGTGCTTGCTGGTGAATGATTTCATGGAGAGACACAGTGCCATGAATTCTGCTTATTCACCTCTCACTGCTCATGTTATGGTATACATCAGGTTTCTATGCACTGAACGTGATTTATTGAGTTAAAAATGATCCTTAGGAATGCATGCATATGTATGCACACTCCTGATCATGTTTATGCAGAAACCCTAGTGGTAGAAAAAAAATTGTAAAGGTAAATTGATTATAAGGAGCACCCTTTCTACTGTACTTACTATCAATCACTTTAAGTCACTTTTCTGTATCATCCATGAGAGTTATGCTATGGAAGCTATGGAACTATAATTGCTACTGGTATAGTAACATTATCGCTTTTGCTATGTCTATGTTTATATCTAAATTGGCAATTAAAAAAAAGTTTATTATTAAAAGATTTCAAAAATGCTATATAAAAACCTATTAAAATCAGTAAACAGCAATTAATAAAACAAAGTCAGTAATTGGTGTGATGACCCTTTGTTTATAACATAGTCTCAAGTTGAGCATTGAACAAAAAATAAAAAGACAGAAGCTTTCTGTGTGTGTGTGTGTGTGTGTGTGTGTGTGTGTGCATGTGAAAAGTGGTATTTTACATAATGTGCTTGTAATGTCGCGGTATTGCGACAGGCGAATCCACAGACAACTGCTCCACGGTTTTCCAGTCAGGCAGGCCCACGGCCATCCTCACGTGCAGTTGCTAGGCAATGCCGCCATGATGGCAATCAGGGGGATGCCTGACACCTGGATGCATGTCTATATAGGCCCCCAACACAAAGCATTAGACGTGTGGACATTTAGGTAGCACCAGGTCTAGGAGCATGCCTCTGGTATAGAGAAAACTGAAAAAAGAGAAAAGAGAAAAGTCAAAAAAGAAAAAGAGAAAACTGGAAAGAAAAAGAGACAAGTGAAAAGAGAAAACTGAAAAGTAAAAAGAGAAAAGTGAAAAGAAAAAAGTGCAAAGAAAAAGAGAAAAGTAAAAAGAGAAAACTGAAAAAAGAGAAAAGTGCAAAGAAAAAGAGAAAAGTAAAAAAGAAAGAAGGAAAAAGTTAAAAGAAAAAAGTAAAAAGAGAAAAGGAAAAATAGAAAAATGGAAAAGTGAAAAGAAAATTGTAAAAAGAGAAAAATGAAAAGAAAAAGGAAAAAGAGAAAAGTGCAAAGAAAAAAAGAAAAGTCAAAAGGGAAAAGTAAAAAAAGAAAAAGAGAAAACTGAAAAGAAAAAGAGAAAGGTGAAAAGATAAAACTGAAAAGTAAAAAGAGAAAAGTAAAAAGAAAAAAGAGAAAAGTGAAACGAAAAAGAGAAAATTTAAAAGAGAAAACTGAAAAAAGAGAAGTGAAATGAGAAAAGGAAAAGTTTGCCTTTGTTCTATTAGAAGTTTTGTGTTTAATTAATAATCCCACAATATCTCCGAAAGGGAAAAGCCTCCCATAAGTGTGCACAATCACTCCGACAGCTCACACACACCACCTTCCCTCCAAAGCCTGGCATCAGGGCTCTGTAGAAAAAAAAAAAAAAAAACAGGCGCGCTAGCATCACGCGCTATCCCACCACATCAAAAAAGTGCTGCTTTCGAATACAATAAAAAATGTTATTTGTCATACACAACCATATACAGTATGATATGCAGTGAAATGCTTATATACCTGTTTGTGACCTAAAAAAGAAAGATAGGAAAAATAGAATAAAAAGGGAAAAAAATGTAGTGCAATAGGAAGAATGTAAAATTTAAAAGGTAAACATTTGGGATGAATGTACAAATCTACACTTTTACATTAGATTTAAAAAGTTACAATAAATATATAATTCAAATAGAAATATGTAAATGTGTTAATTTCACAGAATGTACAGAAGGTGCAATATAAAGGATATAAAAGGGTACAGAAATGGCATGTGGGTACATACAGTATGACAGCAGCAGTATGAGTGCAACATGAGGTATGAAATGAAGTGACGTGTGTTAGCAGCAGTGTTACTGTCCATGCTTTAAAGTACATACATTATGAGTAGTTGTCTCACACACTACTGTCTGCAGATGAATCTCTTTAGAGCATGAGAAATTATAGCACAGAGTAAAGACAGAAGCTTATTTCACAGCTCAGAAGTTACAGTACCAGCATTTGTCCAGCAATACAAAAGACATGCCAGGGACAATCAGGCTGAGTACTATTACAAAAGCTATGGATGGACATGTGAACATCTGATTGTGTTAGAATGCTGTGTTTTGTGGGAACAGGAGCAAAGCAAAACGTGACAGTTGTTTTTGTAGCCAGCACCTGTGATTTACCGTACAACCTCTTTAGTAGTTTTGGAATTCATAACTCACTTGGCAGCTTGATGCGTTAATTTCAAAGCACTTCTGACTGCAGTGAAGCAGAACAACCGGTTCACAACGAAGTTAATCAAAGTTGAACAAAATTCTGTTAACTATTCTTAGTTCCTTCTTCCTTAATGCATTACTGAGGGAGTCATTTATTGGTATACGTATTATAGAAATATTTAAAGTAGTTCCATTATGTTTCACTCACTCACTTTATCCTGTGTATAAGGTCGCGTGGGCCATGTGGAGCACGAGGCGGGGTACACCCTGGACAGGACGCCAATCCATCACAGGGAACACACACACATAAACATTCTCACACACACATTCACACACTATGGGCAATTTGGGAATGGCAAATTATATGGACCTTATCTGCATGTCTTTGGACTGTAGGAGGAACTGGAGAATAGGGAGGAAACCCACCAGGCCCGGGAGAACTCCACGTGTAAACTCCACACACAAAGACCCTGAGTAAGGGAATCAGACCTGGAACCCAGAGGTGCAAGGCTACAGTGCTAACCACTAAGCCACCATGCCGCCCATTATGTTTCATAAAAGTAATAAATAATGTGTAAAAAAAAAAAAATTAACCCTGACTAACACCTATGTCACAAAGCAACACAAATCTCAGGACACACACAGGCTGAATCTACTCAGTCTAACAGCGCATAGCACCCACTAGGTGGTGCAGTATGAATGAGTTTTCATGGTAACTCACAGAGCTGAGTGCAGTGATTTTTTTTTGTTGTTGCCATAAACACATGTTACACCATGGCATCAGCAGCATTGTATTGGTACTAAGATATATATTGTCTAGGAACTTCAAAAATATTAATAATAATAATAAGAAAAAGACAAAATGTTTAATAAGAAGAAGCTAGACACACTGATAGAATTAAACACACTGTTGGAAGCCTGGTTGGAATTTTCAAAAATGAGATTTTTACAAATCCAGACATAAAGTTTGAATTAAAATCTAATATGCTGTTGGTCCTCTGTTTGACATCAAAGCTCCTCCAACCTGTCAATGCATGGACTATACAAAAGGGAAAAAAAATGTTGAAGGTGCTCTCTGCTGTCTGGAACCCAGACTTGTTGTTCCAGCACATCCCACATACAGTATACTTGATTAGAGAATCTTGCCCAGAACATCACACTCTCTCTACCAGCTTGTCTTCATCACAGCGCCATCACTTCCCCACTCATGTGATGCAAAAGAAAATGGCACTCATCAGACCAGGAAAATGTTTTTCTTGTGGTGTGCTATGAAGCAATTGAAAATACGTTTTTGTTTTGCATTTTTAATGCATCTAATGTTTTTTTGTTTGTTTTTAAACCATAATATAGCATTCTATTCCTCATCCAAATGGTAGAGAAGGCACCATCAGGTAACATTCAGCACATTTTTAAAATTAAATATAGACTCCAAATAGATTCAAATTGTGCTCTACCAAAATACTGAGCAGAATGTTAAAAGGTTAAGTTACATTTCAGATTATTGTGTGCTCATTCTGATGATGTGCATGGAAACTCTGACAAGTCGGTGGTTACACACCACAATACCCAGCATTGTATGTTGTGACACATTCCTTCTGTTAATCATTTGGCCATTGTCAAAGTCACTCAGGTCTTCATGCTTCTCTGTTCGTCCTCCATCAAGCACAAGAACAAGACAAGAACTGACAGTTTACTTACTACCTAATAAAGAGGTTCCCAACCCTGGCCCAACACCTGATTTGGCTATTCGGCTAATTATCAGTCTTACTTTTTTGCTAATTATTGGGTCAAACTGAGTGTGATGAAGCAGGGAAAACACAAAAATGTACAGGATCAGGGTTGGGAACCAGTGGTCTAATATATCCTAGATCTTGACGTTTGCATGTGTTATAATGATCTAGCCAGTGTTAACAGTTTGCTTCAACTGTAAGTAATGATGGGATTTTCAGTATCAGTGTAGTTGCTGATCTCACCGTATTGTTCAGTGATGTGTTTAGATGCATATTTTCATTTAATTCCCATATCAAAGTTGATTTACTACTAATTTAATCATGATTATTTTATTGTTTTTCTTGGGCTTTGTCTCAGTTGTTGGGTTCTATGGGGTTAAGAGTCTTGCACAAGGACCCAATAGTGGCGACTGTGTGGGGGCGGGGCTTGAACTTCTGCCCCATGATCAGCAACCCAGAGCCTCAACTTTGTCATAATTCTTATAGAAACTAAAGTTTTTTTTTCATGAAATGTTTAGATTACAGACACAATACCTATGCCTCAAATTATATTATATATTTTGTTCTACCATTGAGATGCCAATTTAAATCCTAGTCATCCATGTAAGATACTGTAGTTCCGAGGAGCCTTACTGGTCCTTGGCTTTGAATGATAAGGATGATGAATATTCTTGTTCCTCCTTTCAGTCAGAGAAATCATGGATGTCTATCTGAGCTTATTTATTCAAAATAGACCCAAAAAGGAATTAGCTGCAAATGGATTCAGTACTGCTGGGGTTCACAAGGCAGGTGAAATCAAAACGGACATTTGACCAAAATCAAACCATTTGCTGTTCACACCACAACCATTTTAACCTGGTTGACTCATAATGTGCTACAGATCTGATCTTTTTAGATCTGTTTAAATGTACAAATCCATTGTTTTTCAGATGACATCTGAGACACGTTTATATGTGGTCCTAGACTATATACATATTCGATACGTGGTCATGCAACTTGAATGAGAAAAGTCCAATTGGAATTCATGTGACTTTTTGCCCCTTTGCGTACATAAGGTTCATCTATCAGTTCACAGCCTGCTACAGTATGTTATTTATTTCATATCAGTGCTAATGATAACTGCTAAAACAGATAAAGTGAGGCATCTAGCTTTAATTTCCTCTCCTGGATATCAACAAAAACAGCCGACTAACCTGCTAACCTGACCTGCTTGCCATCCTACAGAGCAAAGTATAAGTATAGTTTTTTGCTAAAATCGTTCAAAAAGAATGAAAATATGACGTGCTTTAACCCAGATGTGTGCATGTGAAAAGACATATCGTTGTGTGCATGCATTCCTTTTCTCACAACAGACGTGTCCACATTAAAGTGGACAAGTGACATGCAAATCCAATCTGACCGAAAGAATCGGAAATTGAACAATGTGGCTTCTAATGTGAACATAGTGTTTGATACCGACTCATGCTTCATGCTAACTAAAAGAGCTACCGTCTGTTTAACTGATGTGATTTTCTGGGGTTGAATGAAACACATTCATACACTACATATGTTACACGAATGCTAAATACTAATAGTATTATACTGTATGCTAACTATTGTTTCTGGCACTGACTTCATTTATAATACTGAGTGTTTGCACTGTTGCCTTTTATCTCCAGGTCCTGGGCTCGATTGCCACTTTGGGTCTGTTTGCATGTTCTCACCGTGCTTGGTGGGTTCCTTCTGAGTTCTCCGGTTTCCTCGAACAGTCCAACAACATGCGGATTAGGCTAATTGGCGCGTGTGATCATGCAACATGGTTGTACAAATGGGAATAAATATACTGTAACAGTCACTGTTGGCCTTCATGGTTTGTAGTTGGTTGGAGGTTACTCAGTGTGCCATGTTCATTTTTCTTTCTGATACTGTAGTTGAAGTAATATGGAGTTATGTACTATATGAACAATACCCCACAAGTTCTTTTTTAGAGAGCAAAACGTTTATCTGAGACCACTTTGTTTCCATATTGAACAAGTCGAGAGGGCCACAAGATGATAAACAGATGCTATAGAGGTCATCGTTTAAGGGATAGAGAGTTTGTTTTCACAAAAATGCAGAGTAATTAAAAGAGGTAGGCATAGTTTTAAATTCTAACCGGTACTATATGGCCAAAAGGTGGGGAGAATAAACCATGGTGGACAGTCCTGTAACCAATCAACCATCCTGTAACCAACAAACCATGGTGGACAGTCCTGTAAAGTTTCTCGTTATATTTCCTCTTATTCTGCTTTAGAATAAATTCCGCTAACTAACTGCTCCAGTGTTGAATCCCAAATAGAATTAAATGAAATGCCAGTGCACTATGTATGGTGTAGAATCCCTTGTTCCACACACCAAGGGTTAGAGAGAGATTTAGGATTCAGCCTTGTGTTAGAAGCTAGTTAGCTTTGTAGCTCACAATGGCTGTGAACAAAGCAGTGAGGAGAGTTATGAACCTGTCAGTGAGCTAGCAGAAGCTTGTGCTCACGTTAACTAACAGGAATAAAATTTTTAAACAAAACACGGATGGTTCAGATGCAATTCTGAACAACTTAGGAGTGTTTACTAAGGAGACAAAGTATTGTTTAAGATGACATAATGTTATCAGATGTGTTTTCCTGCTGAAAGTGCTTCCTTGTCTGGTTTTGAATAAGGTTTTGGCATGCAGCTGCTCTCCCCTCTTTCCAGTACTGCAGACTGAATCTTTAAGTGGTACACAGTACTGTACCATACCGTACCCTATTGTACCGTAAGCGACTTTTGTTTAAAAGAAAGAAAACAAAAACATCATACAGATGTAAATTCATTCATTCATCTTCTATACCACTTATATATCCTTTGTACAGGGTGATGGGCGACCTGGAGCCTATCCCAGGACACTTTGGACACAAGGCAAGGTACACCCTGGACAGTGTACAAATCCATAACAGGACATAGACACACAATAGACAATTTGGGAACACCAGTTAGTCTAATATGCATGTCTTTGGACAGTGTGAAGAAAGCGGAGTACCCGGAGGAAACCCACCAAGCACGAGGAGAACATACAAACCACACGCACACAGACCCGAGGGAGGAAATAAAAAAAAAAAAATTAAAATAAAATAAAAAATAGAAAATAGCATATTTTGCTAAATATTATCATCAATAAAGCAATTAGAAATAAAAGGCTTATCATTGGAAATGTTCACAGCTGACATAGCTTCACATTTAGATATAGATACAGCAAAAACATGGTATTGTTGATAAAAAGTGTCTCACCCAGGTGAAAAAGCTAATTTTTAGATAGGATCATACGTATAACACCATTCACTTAATGCTTCTTATCTCCGGATGAATGCTTTGATTTTTGTGAATATGCATACACATTTCTATTTGTATCAGATCAAAAGAAACACATTTGCTAAATACAGTTTCATGCACTTTTGTAGTGTCCAGAACTTTTTTGAATTCAAATCTTTCAAAGATCTTAACTGTCATTCAGATGAAACTTGGCGATTTAGATTTTACATAAAAAGACATAAAGTGTATTGTTCTAAAATGCAAAATTGTTCAGATATCATAACATGAATTTGACATGGTTACGGACACTACAGATTTTGCTTTTTAAGCTTTCATTAAAAGCTTTTTTTTTTTTAAATTACTGTAAGCAACCATTATTATTGACAATTTTAGTGTCACTACTCATAAAGAAATATGATTAATTAGCATTTTAAATTATTATTGTTTGACGCGAGACAGTGTAACATTGAAAAATGGCCATTTTTGCGGCACATATAAAATCATCTCTCCAAAACGGCTGAATTTAACAACTTGACATTTTTAGGGAAGCAAGATTGTTCACTTCCATGTTGTATAAACTGCAGAAGTAGATTTTTTGGCACACACATTTTTTTCTGCATTATATGTATGATATACAAACATAAAATCAAAACCAATACTGTGTTTTGGCCGATAGTGTTCTTCTAGCATCTATTGGAGTATTACAGTATGTTGGGAGAGTTCTGAAAAGCTCATGAAAGCAGGCACAGCAGGGTAGTGTACACTAATTCTACAAAAGGAAAAAAAAAGGTGTCCAGCTTGTTCCCATGGCAACTGCATGCTTGTACCTGATGATGATTGTGAGATGTCAGTAACGGCAGGCCGAATATTTTTACAAGCCGTGAGACACAAGCACGGAAAATGACACGGCTGCTTAGAGCAAATACATATATAAATTCAGAACCAGGAGATTTTTTCAGTTTAAAAATATATACCCACACACAGAACAAATTATCTAAAAAATAATTACACAATACTGCATAGGAGTCTTTCAAGTACTGCAGCATTTCTTAATTTATGCAACATTTAACAAAACATATTTTACTATAGCATATGCATGGCATAATTTACAATCATGTTCTTATAAAAAATACAACAACACGGAAACCAAACATTTATAGATTGTTTTCAATGATACAGTGTGTGTTGTCTCAAAACACTGTATTTACATGAATGACAAAGTGTGTATGTGTGTGTGTGTGTGTGTGTGTGTGTGTGTGTGTGTGTGTGTGTGTGTGTGTGTGTGTGTGTGTGTGTGTGAGAGAGAGAGAGAGAGTGCATGTACTGCATTCTAAAAGAATAGGCCTACATCAGAGTGTTCACTTTGTCTGTTTAATCCTTCTTTAAACTATGTTGCCATGGACACCTCTGCATTCTCATGCAGCTCCTGGATTGCTGCATGTACATATGCAGATCCATTTCAACACCCCACCTACCTGTAGTATTCAAATGCAAATCAGTGTGAAATATTGATGTAACATTTGTATGAAAAAAAAATGAATAAATTAATACGTTCGGCTCACACCACCCTTACATAGTTACTACGCGCACAGCATCCATGGTTCGAAATGAAAAAAAAAAAAAAAGATCAGATGGCCGTTGCATAAGAATGAAAAAAAAAAAACAATAATAAGAGTAAGCATTTCCCTGCAGTTATGCCTGAACCTGAGGAGAGAAGCAGAATAAAGGGCACTTTAGACTATAATTTATTTACAAAACTAAATACAGGGTTTTTTGTTTTTGTTTCTTTTTAGGAAGATTTAAATATGTTTAAATAAACCTTGCTCATTTCTCACCATGCTATATTGTTAAGAGCTAATTAAATAATAAAATAGATTAAACCACATATATCATTTCTTAATATTTAACAGCATGTTTGTACTATTGAACCGTTATTGCATTACCCTTTTGTGTTTGAACGCTTTTTAATTTATTTTAATTATATTTTATTTGTATAGCACTTTTAATAATGGGAATTGTCACAAATAAATTTGGAAATATATTTAAAACAATATTTTATGGGGTGATTTTTAAAAAAATTTCTTTCTAAAACTAATATTTAGGAAATATATTTATAACTATATTAAGAAATATAGGGCGAGGGTGGCAAGGAAAAACTACCTGAGAGCTCAACAGGGAACCCATTCTCATATCAGATACTATGATCATAAATCAGTCCCTATGTGTGCTAGGAGGCTGAAATTTTAATATGACAGGACAGCTTAATGGCTGTTTTTCATATCTTCTAGAATTGCAATCACTTCAGAAATTCATACATGATACTGTAGATTTTTTTTGGACATACTTGGCTATACTTGCTGCCATTATTTGACATGAAAATACTAACAATTGAAAATAGAAACAAAAAGTTTCATACAGCCCCTACAGAGTGAATGCATTTGCAAAAAATAAATAAGATAATGTAATTATATTTGGTAATTCAGGTAATTCATGTAATATTAGGTTGTTTTTTAAAATAACAATTACATCTTAGCAATTTAAATATTCCTCTAGTTAAATGTTACTAAAATGGCAAATGAAAAAAAATTATTGTTTTGTTCTTCTATTGCCAGATAATTCTGCTTCTTTCAAGAAATACATTCCTAAAAAAGGAAAGAAAATGCTCTCCCAATACAATGAAAATTTTCGGTTTGCAATTTGACCAGAACTAAGCTTAATAGTCTTCTATTTGGTTTGTCGTAAACATATTTTAAGAATATGAATATGAAAAAAAAAAATTGATGGCCAATAGGGATTACCATTGTACTTCGCATTTTTTACAACCGTGGTACAACCACCTGTCAATATTCGTACGGAGTATCCAGAGAAAACCCACTAATAATGGGGAGAAAATCCAAACTCTATGCACACAGTCCCAGAGGCAGAATCAAACGCGGACCCCGGAGGTATAAGGTGACAGTGCTAACCACAATGCCACCGTCCCGTCAAATGCAACTATAATCAATCTACAGTATTTTCACTTGCTAAGTTATCATTTTTTTTTGCAGTGAGAAAAGTGTATTAGACCTGTTATACAATCTTATTGCCTACTTATCTAGCATTCCATGGCTTGTTCAGCATGCACAAACATTTACATTTTTTTTTTTTATATGGAGAATTGTAAATGACATGAGAAGTATCAAATGTAGAAAATGTAAAATTAAGTCTATTCACTGTGTCAACATCAGGAATCTAATTGTATAGTGTATTTAATTGTTTTTATACAATGTAAAATTAGTCTTTATAGAAATAGTGTGCATGCATCATCTGATTAATTACACGATTTTGACAAAATAATAAAAGAGATTCCTAAAAATTAACCAAAATTGTGAAAATAAGCTATATTTTATATAGCACTCTTTTCCCAGAAAGTTCAACAAGTTTGTGACACCAATGACATCAATGCAATCATTTAAAACGCTTAAGATTCTGTCTAACCTGAATGAAAAAAAAAAAACTGTAAGATAACACATGTAACAAGAGCAATGTTTGAACATAATTATGAACATTTATGGATTTTCAAAACAAAACAAATTGCTCACTGAAGTTTGGAAAGCATCTTTCTGCTTCTAGCAATATTTTTCTTATTTCCATAATAAAATTATCATAAATTATTCTAAAAATGTTAATTATTCTTATTTACATTGTCAAGATGCCTACAAAAATGGCTGCTAATTGAGTTCCTTGGGATCTAAGGGTTATGAAGCAGTAGCAGCAGCCTGCTTGGGCCTTTAGTGACAAGGGTCAAAGGGGTATTTGGTAACTCCTCCATGAAGTTCCACAATGGACTCATTCCAAGCGATTACATCTCCAGTGAGGTGGCTGGAACAGGAGGCTTGGTTGTCTATTTCTTGAGAATTAAGAACTCGTGACCAGACCTGTAGGTCTGACATTTCTCCAACAAATGATTGTGTGGCATCAAAGCGGCCACCGAGAGTATCCTGTTATTGTTCAGAAGAATAGTCAGGGAAAAACATTGCACATTTCAACATGGATTAATGCTCTATGTTATGATAAAGCTTTCTTTTACAGTAGTTACCTGTTCCTGTCCCAGTATAAAAACTCCGCCTGGTTTTATGGGATGCCAGGGAGACAGATTTTCCCCAGAGCCCCTTTTGACTCCATTCTGATAGGCCTCCCATACTCCATCTCGGGTCGACCAAGTCACACAAAGATGGTGCCACTTACTGTCATGCAGGGACAGAGGTAAGGTTACAGCCTAAAAAAATTTAGATAAAAAAAGAGGGAGCTTTCATAACTTTTATTTTTCTAAATCCTTATAGAAAATACAGTATATGACCAAAGGTCGGCGGACACCTGAGCATCAAAGCCATATAAGGGCTTTCCATAAACAGTTGCCCTAGCACTTAAAACCCCATACATATGGGGTCGAGATTGTTTGGTGGCCGAAAAGTGCAAAACAAAATAACAAAACCAAAAACAAAATAAGAAACCAAACTGAAAATAAGAAACAAAACTGAAAAACAAATAACAAAACCGAAACATAAAGTAACAAATTTGGAAACAAATTAACAAATTTAAAAACAAAATAACAACCTTAAAAACAAAATAACAAAACCAAAAAACAAAATAAGAAATCTGTAAACAAATGAACAAATTTCAAAACAAAATAACAAACCCAGAAACATAATAACAATTCAGATAAACCTGAAAAGGTAGGTATAGTTTGTGAAGTAAATTCTTATCACTGATTGATCGAGACATTTGTTACTTGAGATATACGACATTTGAAAGTCAGTGAGGCTGCAGTACTTCCTGCACAGTATATCTTAAGTGACAGTGATTGTCTCGTCCAATCAGCTGTAAGACTTTTATTCACAACCCACACCTACCTTTACCGGGTTTGTCTGAATTGTCATTCTGTTTTTCTGATTTGGTATTTTGTTTCCAGATTTGTCGTTGTGCTTTTTGATTTTAGGATGTTTTCACCAGATTTTGGTATTTTGTTTTCGATTTTGTTATTTTATTTTGCGCTTCTCGGCCATCAAAAAATTGTAATAGTTAAATAGTTAGTTTTAAAAGTAATGATAACTTTGGTCCTACTTGACATATCCAGAAACTTAAATGCACAGTTTGATGTCTGAAGGCTCCCACCACACACCGACAGGACTTCTGTATAAGTATTAAGACTGGGTTGAGCACTGATGCGTGCCACTTCAAGGGATTTAGTTTTAAGGGACAAAATTGGAAAATGGAAATTGTAAAGTTTATTTTTGATTTTTCAAGGTGGAGGTAGAGCACCGTAACCTAACTTTACAGAATGCGTTTGTAATGAACTGGAAAGCTGGCTTCAGCTGATATCAGTGCCTGACTTCACTAATACTCTTCTCACTGAATAGGTAAATCTGCATAGTCATTTATTTATTTATTAACAGTTAATATAATAGTTAATATAATAGTAAAGTGAGACTAAATCAGGAATTTGATGCTTAAAAACCATTAATGCCTGTGATACTTGGGTACCAACAAACATTTGGCCTTACAGTGTAATATTTAAAGCACAAAACATCCTGTTCTACTCAAGAAACTCATAGGAATCTCATTGAATTTTTTAATATCCAATCATATTTTGGCAAATTACTTTTCTCCAGCAGTGGTTGCTTAGCAGCCTAGCTCCTCCTGGCTTCTTTTAGAGCCAATACACTGCCATTGAACTATGTCTGAACAACACGGCTTAAGACCACAATCTCTTCTACACACATGAAATATTCTGTGCATTTGGAGAGACAGTTGTTCTATAGCTAGAGTATGATCTGAGCATTAGGAAAATATTATGCTGAATTTTCATGGTAATTTCCAGATCATTTTCATACAGTAGTTGGAAAATGCAAATACCATGTCCTTACTTTGTCATTCACCAGTAATTCTATTGGACTGTTGGCCCATTCAATTATGACAAGCTCATTAGCCTGGCCAGGAACAGAGTAAGAGAAAGGAGTGCCTATTCCAGGGCCTGAACCCCCCTTTAGCCAGAGGCAGACAGTGAGGGCAAAGATTTCATTGAGAAGAGTCCGCTTGATCCGGCCGTACATGTAGTTAGTGTGCATGGGGAATCCAATTTGAAAGCCATCTGGATTTTTAGGTCTCTTGTGGTTTCCTGCAAAAAAAGCACAAAATTGTTATTAATCTATTAGCATGCTCTTGAAAACTGTTGCTAACTGTTCAATCAATTGTTAATTTTAAGACACCTGTTTCTGGGGACCTGTGATACAGATGGCTCAGCACAGAATCCAACTTATTGTACGATCCACGCGATCTAGATGAGCTTGGCTTAAGAGGGCTACGGCGCTGGTGGCCATGATCAGTATTACCATGGTGACCGCTGTCATGCGGGTTTAACTGATGGTCATCATGGTGTTCATTCTGTCTGTTGGCTGTCATGGTGGTCATCGCTACGATGGTCATCGTGGTGATTATCATTATCATCATCATAATGATGGCCATAGCGACTGTAATGAGGACCATAGCGGTGGTCGTTATCATGGACATCATGGTACTTTCCTTGGTGGTCATCATCGTGATTATCATGCTGCCCATGCCCAGGATGGGATGCGTGAGTGCCATAGTCATGGTGACCGGCATAGTGACGGTGGAGCTGTTCTTCAAGTGCATTAATTTTGCGCTGCAGAAGGTCTGTCAGGGAAGTAGAATAGGTGCTAGATGAATTCCTTGCCTAAGAGGAGAATACATGTAAAACAAAACAAAACAAAAAAACAAATGGACAAATGAACATTTTAATAATTTCATGATCAAGATATAGTATTTAACATATAAATACTAACTTTAAGAGAAAAGTGATTGGTTTTGGTAAGGGTTCAGAGAAGAATTCACATTATTCACATTATTCATATACAGTAATCCATGGCAAAAATGGCAAATGCAAAAAAGATTTTTTTAAAGAAAATAATAATAATAATAATAATAATAATAATAATAATAATAATAATAATAATAATAACTAGGACCAACATTTTCAATTGAGCTCAGACATGCATACCTTTTGTTTTGAGAACTTGATTAAAGTCAAACTTTCATAAATTTATACGATTGGACGTGATTTTGTACACACATATGTCAAACCAAAAAGTAAAATGTTCCAAGGCATACAGACAAATAGACAACCATTTCTTAATCATTTGTAAAGCTTTGTACGTTCCTACGAGCACAGTGGGGTCCATCATTATAAAATTGAAGACATGCATTCACAGCAGTTGAGTGTTCAGGGCCTTGCTCAAGGGCCCAACAGTGGCAACTTGGTAATGGTGGGGTTTAAACCTAGGACTTTCTGGTCAGTAGTCTACTGTATCACCTTAACCACTAAACCACCACTGCCCAATAACTGGAAGAAATGGAAGGTGTCTGGAACCATCAAGGCACTGCTTTGGGCTGGCTGCCAAAACTAATTAACCAAGCTATAAAGACCTTGATCAAGAAGGTGACCAGGAACACAATGTAATGGCCACTCTAAGAGAATTCCTGAAGTTTTTCGCAGAGATGGCAGAAGCTTCTGAATGAAAAATCTCATTCTAGAATGATCTACTAACAAAACCCAGGGCAGGAAGTGTTTTTGGGCAGAAGCAGCTTCTGAGTCAAATGCATGTGGTAAGCACAAAAAAGGATTTGATGAGAATGAGGGAAAATATTCTCTGATCTGATGACACAAAAAAATATTTATTTGGGCTGAACTCCAAGTGCTACTCCAAGTGCTACATCTGGTCAAACCGTGGGAAAACTCAGGCACGCTTCCATAGAGCCCCGAACTATACTGTTGTGTGCACTGTTGTTCTTTATAAGCAGTTTGGCAAAAAAAAAAAATTAAACCTAGAATACGTTAGTATATAAGGATCGCAAAATGATATATGAACATGAGGAATTGCCAAAATCCAGGTGTCCATTGGATACTTTAATAATTGTAGAAGTACTACATAATGGGTCTGAATAATTATCTACATGAGGGAAGTCCAGAGTTAAATATATGGCATACTTTTGTGGTCTGAATTCTTTATGAACCAACTATGTGTGAAAGTAGTACACTAGAATAGCTCACACTTTCATTTCAATGGCTTAAGCTTAAACAAGACACTGGTCTCAAGCATGGGAAAAGGTGTAAATAAAATACATATTTGTCTGTAAGACCTTTTTATCTATCTATTTTGTGTAGAATAAGCATACAGTCCTATGCAAAAGTTTAGGCACCCCTTGATAAATAACAGATTTTGGTGATTGAATTTTTTTAATTGAAAGATCGAACAAAAAATTGAACAAAAATGAAAAAATTATTATTAAGAGTTCCAGAGTCTCCGATTCTTTTTACAAGGTTTCAGACCTTAATCAGCTTGTTAGATCTGATGCATGGCAACAGCTATCATTAGCAAATGCCAATTTCAAAGCTTTACAAATACTTTGACTTTTCTAACCTTGTGCACACAGTTGCGGACACTGAACAACCATGGGTTCCTCTAAGCAGCTGTGTAAGACTCCGAAAATAAAAGTGATTGATGCCCACAATGCAGGAGAAGGCTGCAAGAAGATAGCAAAGCGTTGTCAGCTTACAGTTTCCACAGTGAGAAATGTAATTAAGAGATGGCAGTTCAGGGGAACTGTGGAAGTCAAGATGAGATCTGGAAGACCAAGAAAACTCTCGGAGAGAACTGCACGTATGCTGGTCAGAAAGACAAACCAAAACCCCAAACCTGCAGGAAGATTTAGCAGACTCAGGAGTTGTGGTGCACCGTTCTGCAGACAAGACCTTCATGGAAGAAAACCTTACTTGCTTCCCCATCATAAAATCCAACGTCAGAAGTATGCAACAGACCATCTACAGAAGCCTGATGCGTTTTGGAAACAAGTGCTGTGGACTGATGAAGTTAAAATAGAACTCTTTGGCCACAATCAGTAAAAGCATGTTTGGAGAAAAAAGGAGCAGCATTTCATGAAAAGAACACCTTGCCAACTTTTACGCATGGCGGTGGATCTATCATGCTTTGGGGTTGTGTTGCAGCCAGTGGCACAGGAAAAATTGCACGGGTTGAGGGAAAAATGGATTCCACTAAATACCAGCAAATTCTGGAAGCAAACATCACACCATCTGTAAAAAAGCTGAAGCTGAAAAGAGGATGACTTCTACAGTACAACAGGACAATAATCCTAAACATACATCAAAATCCACTATGGAATGCCTCAAGAGATACAAGTTGAAGGTTTTGGAACGGCCATCACAGTCCCTGATTTAAGCATCATTGAACATTTGTGGGTAGAACTTAAAAGAGCTGTGCATGCAAGATGACCAAAGAATATTACTAGAAGAACTAGGAGGAAGAATGGAAAGAAAACCCCCAAGAATTGAAAGACTTTTAGCTGGCTATAAAAAGTGTTTGCAAGCTGTGATATCTGCCAGAAGAGGTGTTACTAAGTACTGATTATGTAGGGTGCCCAAACGTTTGCACAGTGCCACAATAATGTTTTTATTTTTTATCTTTGGTCAATTTATGACATAAAAAAGTAACTATGCACCAATGTTTGCTGAAAATATTGTGTATTTTTTCTATTTCCAAGAGAGAATGAATTAACACCTTTTCACTTAAAAAAATATTTTTTTTATTTATCAAGGGGTGCCTAAACTTTTGCATAAGACTGTATATGTACATTGTTAATGTTTATGTCAACACGTAGAGAAGCTCGATGACATTTAAACCAGCCCCTCCTTTTCCGTCAACCTCCTTCCGCTTATTAGAGCAAATCCGGCTTACTCAATGCCACAGTACACCACGATTAATGGCTCATCAAGGTGGATAAGTATAATTAGTTAGGATACTGGCAAGCATGTCATAGTACCTGGTTACAGCTGTGGTATATAAGCACATCCTCCCAGAGACGGGTGTAATTAATAAAGATTGAGTCATATTTTCCAATCACATTGACACAAACACTCATAAAGGTTTATTGGTCATATCTTTGCTTGCCTCTCTTGAAGTCTTTAGGAAGGCTTGAGCGAAGAAATATTTTCTTTAATACATTTTATAAAACACCATATTAGCAGTAAAATGTAGCAAATGGTAAAAACTAAGATTTAGTTTAATAGCAAAGAAATGCAAAAATATATTTTTTTTATGTCAGAATCTTTCATAAATGTGTTATAATCATAACCCTTATCATCAAAAAGTTAAGGAAGTGTTTGCTTTATGTGTCCTTCAACATTTTCCCATATCATCTTGTTTGCTTATAAGCTTTTCTACAAGGTGCGCTCCATCAAATCAAATTACCCATAAAATGTAGGGTTGGCGTTGAGGAGCCGGCAAGTATCTACTGAACATTACCTGGCACTGGATCCATTATTATATACTATTTAGAACAACAGAGAGGAAACTAAGGAAATACACTATATTGCCAAAAGTATTCACTCATCTGCATCTGAACTTGAGTAATATTCAATTCTTAATCCATGGGGTTTAATATGATGTTAGTCCACCCTTTATTTATAGCAGCTTCAGCTATTCTGGGAAGGCTTTCTACAAGGTTTAGGAGCGTGTTTATGGGAATTTTGTTATCTTTCTTCCAAAAGTGCTTTTGTGAGGTTAGGCACTGGTGGGTTGAGATCAGGACACCAAACTCACTCATCCATGTCTTTATGGATCATGCTTTGTGCACTTGTGCGCAGTCATATTGGAACTGCTGTTGGGGGGTTTTCAGTCATTGGGCTCAGCCCATTACTTCCAGTGGAAGGAATTCTTAATGCTTCAGCATACCAAGACATTTTGGACAATTTTATGCTATGTTCATTATAAGCTTTGCGGGAACAGTTTAGGGATGACCTCTTCCTGTTCCAACAAGACTGTGCATCAGTGCATAAAGCAAGATCCATAAAGACATGGATGAGCAAGTTTGATGTGGACGTCCTGACCTCAACCCAAGAGAACACCTTTGTGATGAATTAGAACAGAGACTATGAGCCAGGCCTTCTTGTCCAACATCAGTGTATGATCTCATAAACTCGGTTTTGTAAAAATGGTCAAAAGTTCCCATAAATCTTGTGGAAAACCTTCCCAGAAGACTTGAATCTATTATAGACGCAATGTGTAGGCAGGTGATCGAAACCTTTTGGCAATATAATAATAATACTGTAGTGTATGTTGCTACTGATTTATTCTATTCTTGATATATGACATTAGCTAAAAACTAAAAAAGCAAATTTGACCCATAAATAAATGCTAATAAATGCAAACCTGTAAATTTTCCAGCCTCTCTTTCAGGGCCTGCAAGGTCTTCCCTGCCTGCTCAGGGGAAAATACATGTTTCCCCAGAAAAGGTGGCTTTCCTCTTTGATGTTCATTGTGGTACCGACTGAGCAGATAGTGGGGATCGGAATGATGGTCACTGTCATAGTGATGTGAGGTTTGGTGAGAGCCATGATGTCCATGGTGGTCTTCATTGTGGTGCCCACCTGCACCCCTCCCAAAGCCCTCACAGAGTGTCAGTTTAGCAGTCAACTCCCGGATAGTTTCTCTCTGATCCAGAATGGTCTCCTTTTGACGCACCATGCTTTCCCTCAAGTGCAGAATTGTAGCTTTTGCTTCATCAGACAAGTCCCGTCGACTGCTGCTGTCGGTAGCACTGTTAGGCAAGCCTCCAGTAAAATGTTCCTTCCCATGTTCATTAGTGTGGCTATTGACGTGACCATTGGTCTGTGTATTAATGCTAGGGTCATGAGTATCCCCATCTGGGGGGAAACAACTTGGATCAGTGTCTGCAGGTAGGGGCACGCAAACTAACTTGGGGTGAGCGCCCCAGTCATATTCAACTCCTGGTACATTGCTAAGTCTCACTGAAGATAGTATTGAAAAGATTAGAAGTGAATAAAGTGGCAGAGGCAGAGAACAAAGTCCTTGAAACATATGTGTCCTTTGCCTACTGCATGTGAATACCAATGGAAAAGGACAAATGGCTATATTTGTGTCCTTAGCCATTATTTAGGATAAGTTCAGACTTAATCCTTTATTCAGTTGTAATTAAGTGTTTATCCAGTTGATGCACTTGATGCACTTGAGGAGCTCATACATCCATTAAAAACTGCCTGCCAGAGTCTGTGAGTCACAATCCAGTATAGTACTATACTATAGGAAAGGTAGGCATGGTGCACTTTTCCCCCACAAACAAGTAATCGATTCCTTGGTACACTAGATCATCTGTGTCTGGCATCCAGTTAATCATTTAATTTCCAAATCCTTTTAATCTGTCACCAGAAGTATAGTCCTGTAGATAACACAGAAGACACATTATTAAGAATGACTTTATCTCAAATCAAGATACAAGATTGTACAAACCAACAAACCATACATGACAGAAGGACTACAAGAAGGTTCATGAGCTAATGGACTATGACTCAGGAAGAAGAAGGCAGATTAATTAATACGTTCAAGTAGTTTTTATTAAGTCACTTACTCATCTGTGCCAGCTACACCACTCAGGTGTATGACATGAACAGGTGAACTGTAATCAGATTACACGTCTTACAACATGATACAGTACAAATAATGAGGGATGATTTTCAAAATAGAAAAGCAGTCAAAAATCCCACAAATCCTGTAAGTGCAGGTAACTAATGTAAGGTTTACAAGACAGATTAGAATGTAATTCTTTATAGAAAGCATTTTGAGGTAAGCACAAGGTCAGAATAGTAATAATAAGAAGCAACATGAAATGAGGCAAAGTAAGAAAACCTTATTAGTAGTCAAGAGCATTAGTGTCCTTTTGTTCATTCATCATGCTTAACGTTTTGTTGTAAACTACGAGGATATTTAAGATTTTAATTTCTTCACTGAATAATACATACAACACTTTGTGTGCACAAATTGTTAATAGACATTTAATGCACTTACCGTTTTTGTGCAATAGTTCAATAGTTCAATCATGCACCTCTTATATAAACCCTAAATTTAAACATACTGTATATAAAGTAAGTCCCCTACATACGAACATTCAAGTTAGGAACTTTCGAAGATATGAACATTCTTTTGCGCTTATTCAGTCGCGGAAGTTACAATGCGTGCAGCGTGCACCCGAGGATGTCCAAAATTAAGCTTAAAAGCAGGGGTGTAAAACCTGCTAAGAAGCTTCAAACAATAACAATGGAAACAAAAGTGAAAATAATTGAGACTTACAAACAAATTGGACTTACGAACAAGCTCTTGAAATGGAACTCGTTTGTATGTAGTTGTATTAACGTATTGTATTAAATCTCTATGGACAGGGATGGCTTTGTGGTTATGGTCCCTGGTTTCCTGGTTTGAGTTTAGATACAATCAGGCATTGAGCTGGCAACCTGACCCTGTAAATAATTACTACAGAAACGGTCTACTGTTGTTGACCAAATACTTAAAGCCGAGTTCCCACTTTCTGCTTTTTTAAATTTTATTTTTTGCCTACTGCCATGGCTCCAAAATCATTAGATACAGCATAGACACACAGTGCTAATGGCAGAGCTAATGCACTAATACACCAGCACTATGTAAAATCACAGAAAAGCTGACAATTTGGTGTGGTAAGACTATGGATAAAGTTGATTACTTACGAATTATTCTACAGTTCTGTAAAGGTCTACAGATTCCTATGGAGAGACCTGAGATACATTTACATTACATTTATTGGCCTGGTGCCCCAAGCTATGATAAATCCCATTGTTCTTTAACTTGTAGATGATGATTGTGGATGGGTATACTTTTAAAATGCAAAACATATAACATTTATCAACAAAAAATACAGGAAAAACATTTTTTTTTAAATGGAAGCCTTTGATGGTGTACTGTATGTTAACTTCAGGGTAAATTTTTACCACTGATGGAATATGGAAATGAAAATATTGAACTCTCAAAACAATCATATTATTAATTGTTCATCATAGAAACAACCAAAAACAACCAGAAAAACACATGATCATGTATATCTGTGCTATTTCTTTGCCTATGTCACCCTTTTTTTGCTCTGTTATGTTTGGGTAGTGGGTTAAAATTAATTAAAAGTCACGTTCATCCTATTGCCCAGGAAAAGAAAAGAAGGACTTGCCACTTTTATACTGTAAACTCCTGAGCTCTCTATATATAGGATATATAGAGAATATGTTCTTTCATTATTTTTTTCTTTAAAAAGGCTTGAAAGCCTTTTAATTTCATGTATCTGTGTGGTCAGAACTGATGCTCAAATATAAAGCATGTTATTATCATCACTGGTGGTTCTTACTAACCGACTGGGCAGGGTTGCAATGGTTTAAACTTTGTTTAATCTTTAGGAAACTGAATTAAATAAGTTTATAAAAAAATATTACAGGCAGTTACAAACAAAATCAAGTGCATAAGTGGTGTTTCAAAAAAAAAAATCCAATTATAAACTAGAGAAAAATAATTAATTTATACATTTTAGTTTTTCCCCGTAATTCCAGGGATATAGGAGAGATATTTAGAGCTGGATGAATAGATGGATTCAGCTAGTTACTTTATAACCATACAGTAGTTTAAATACTTTATGATCAACCTAAAAGCAGCTGAAAAATTCACACAAGTTAGCACTTTAAACTCTTAAAGTCATTAAATTATATTAATTATATTTATACTATATCCAGATCCAGAGGTTTTATTCAGATTTAACTTAATTTCACCTTTGTATGCTATGAAAGTTGTCAATGTCGTATTAGGAAATGTCTGGTTTTAATTTGGATTGAATCAGAATTTATTTTTTTAAATAGTTATTCCATTTTCTTTTAAATCAACTGAAATTTAAATTTGAAATTTGAAATTGCAAAATCAAACAGCTTTTCCTTTAGCATATCAGGTGCCAAAATGCCAACCTTAAAGGATCTTCCTGGGGATGTACCATGTCAAAGTGTTCCGACCAAGGCGAGTATTTTCTACATGTCAAGGTTGACTGGATAATAGGATCTGCAGGGGATTAATAGTCATGGCAGACTGGCTTGGCGTGCCACCAGTCAGCCCTCAGTATTTGTGTAATCACGCGTATTGATGAAGCTCGGTCTCGACAACGCTACAGGGCGGTTGCGGAGCAATCTGCATGCATTTGCCCATGGTCTTTGTACAGTAATTGACTCAATCTCCAAGCCATGCTAATATTTCTGTATGAGATCATTCAAGTCACACAATGCGAACAGCATTTTTTTTTTCTTTTTAGAAGTTACATATTTTACTTAAAATGAAATTTTGTCCGTAATTTTAATATGGTGATAGATGAAAAAAAAAAAAACAATCCAAGCATAATTCTAATTTCCATCTCATTCATAAAACAAATAAAAATTTGTTGATTTATTTACTGTATAGATGTATCTGTGATTTCCCAAAATAACTCCACATATTTAAAAAAAATTGCCTCATCCATTACTTTCTGATGTACTGAACATTCCTATTCTGTTGTTTCCAAATCTTCCTAAATATGTTTTGAATGTTAACATTCCCTCAAATGAATGTTGAGTAATGGCGTAAAGATAAACAATACATGAGCAAAGAAAACCTGTGAATCATATAAAGAGTGCTAACAAGTACAATATTCTATATTACTGAATTTTTGCATGTGATCTCCTTATACAAAAAAAAAGTATAACACAAAGAATCCATCACATGATTATATATGTATTCCTTTTAATATTTTTAAAAGGAATATGAAAAGCAACAACTTTTTTATTAACCACAGTTAAGTGGTGTCAGACATGATATGTTTCAAAACAATTTCAGTTAGATCTATCAGCGCAAAACGAACATTAGTTACCCTACCTGGTGTAATCCATGGAGCCGCAAGCTGACTAGCTCATCTCAGCTGCAGTGATCAGATTGAAAAGGATTTACTCGAATGGAATAAGTTTAACTCTGTCCTCCATTCCCCCTTCCTTATCTCTTCCATTTGCTACACAGATCATTTCCCCCTTTCATTTCACTTTCTTCTTTTTTTATTGCTCGTTCAAGCATATTTTCTGTGTACATTTTATGCAGAATGCAGAGCTACACTGGTTTTAACCAACCATCATACAACTGACATGTATTGTTATTGTAATATGATATTGGTCAGATTTGTAAAAGACCCCAGCTTCATTATGCATACATACAGTATAGTGTGCTATATTGTATATTCAAGGATTTATCATGGTTTTCATTTAAAATCATAGCATTAATAAATTCATTTTGACATGACCTTCAGGATGCCAAGAAAATGAAACAGAGGTGTTTCATCAAGTTGTGCTGGTTGTCTTTCCAGCTTTCAGCCTGTAAACGATCATAGTAGGTACACAGACTTTAATTTAAGGAACTGATATAAGATACTGTATAATATTAGTGGATAAGGAAGCTATAAGCTATAGCTATCTTCATTAGCATTTTGTGTGATGAGTTATCTTACTGTATCTTAAACCACTTGCAATGTTTTTGAATGGACCATGTGCTGAAAAATTACCAGTCACATTCAAACTTACGTTCCTAATTTATTAATTTTTTTGTATAGCTACAGTAATTCTGGTTAACCTCAAAGAGAAAAAAAGCTTTTCATTCAACTAGTGAATCCATGGTGTGCAAAGTGCTTACAAGGCATGTACAGGACCTCACTGTTGGAACAAGTGAAGAAACCTGGGCAACACAGTGACATTATTAAGAACCAGGAAGGAAAAAGAAAAAAAAAATCACATCTGTCATTATGAATCAACCTGTAAAAATTCTTTGTGACAATGGCCATATGAATAAAATACAATTTAATTGAACCTCTCATAATGGCGGCATCTTGGCGTAGTGGTTAGCACTGCCGCCTTGCACCTCCACATTCAAAGGTTCGATTCCTGCCTTGGGTCTGTGTGCATGGAGTTTTCAAGTTCTTCCCATTTTTGGTGGGATTCCTCCGGGTATTTCGGTTTCCTCCCACAGTCCAAAAACATGAAGATTAGAATTTATGCTTCCATATTGCCCATAGTGTGTGTGTCCTGTGATGGATTGGCCCTTTATCCAGGATATACCTTACCATGGGACTTAAGTCTCCTGACATAATGTAGGCTCCAAGCTCTCCATGTCCCTGTACACAGGATAAGTAGTACAGAACATGAATGAATTAATCTCCTATATTCTTTCTATGCATAAATCACCCTAAATCATTTGGCAAAATATGATCTGGTCTGATAAGACCAAGGCATAATAATAAAAGATTATTTAGGGTAATGCAGAACATAATTCTCATTGGGAAGCATGGTGGTGGCAGCACCATGCCATGGGGCTGCATCTCTTGCCCTTGGACTAGGAGTCTAGTCAAAGGTAGGAAAAAGTCTGAATAGCTCCAGATACCAATTTATTTAAGTAAAAACTGACAAGTGTGTAATCTGAAGATTAGATTAAGAAAATATATCAATTTGCTGCAGACCAATGCATAACAATGTAACCACGGGGAGACACCAGGGGACAGTATGTATCATTGAAATCCCCAATAAATTAATTAATTTATTAATGAATGAATAAATAAATAATTATTATTAATAATAATAATAAACTGTACTAAACCTGCAAAGACATTGTATCCAAATACATACACCTCAATATGGAGTCGGTTTTAATAGCTTCCACTCTTCTTGGAAGGCTGTCCACAAGATCTTGGAGTGTTTCTGTGGGAATTTGTGTATTCATTCGGTAGAGCATTTATGAGGTCAGACACTGATGTTGGACGAGAAGGCCTGGCCTTCAATAATCTCCATTCGAGTTCATTCCAAAGGTGCTCGATGTGGCTGAGGTCAGGGCTCTGTATTAGGGCCAGTTAAGTTTGTCCACACCATATTCATCAAATCATGTGTTTATAGTCCTAGCTTTGTGCAATGGGGTGCAGTCATGCTGGAATAGAAAAGGGTCTTTCCCAAACGGTTGTCACAAAGTTGGAAGTGTAGCATTCTCCAAGAAGTCTTGGTATACTGAAGCATTAGGATGGCCCTTCACTGGGGATAAGGGGCCTGATTGAAACACCAGAATTCAATAAATATTAGGTTTGCCCAAATACTTTTCTCCATACAGTCTAATATTTAAATCGTCTACATATACGTATATAGACTCTACTGTACATATAGATAACACTCAGATGATTAATATGTTGTATATTCCTCAGAAATCACATTCACAAATACTACCATGATCTCACTAGTTTTTTTTCCCAGTTCCACAGCTATGTACTCATCTCCTGGAAGTGTTAGATGTGTGAGCTAAATGAATGATTCAGTTCTGGTCACTCTGTGACATATAGTTTAAAAGTGTTGATAGCATCAGTGACAACTCTGCCCAGTGGCTCCACCTACTGGTTAGTGATAGAACAGCATATTCTTTTTCAGTGGGAGTGAGCCATCATCATGCTAAGCACATAAGACTGCAGCTCTCTCTCTCTCTCTCCCTCTCTCTCTCACACACACACACTTCACACACACATATATACACACGCATATACATTCTCTCTCTCTTCCTCCCTTTGCGCATTACAGATGCCATAATTGTGTGAATGCAAATTGATCGATCAATTTTGCTCCGGTGTACACTTCAAATGGACGTGCTGTACTGTATTTTCTGGACCAATCCTTAAACATTAAAACTATATTTAACCCCATAGTGCATTTTACCAGGTAACTTGCGCACTCATTTAACCCTCGTTAAGTATCATATACTCTATTTGGATTTTATGTTATGTTTTACAGTGTAAACCGATATGGTTTATTGATGTTTGACCAGTTACTAAGGTGATATCGTTGGCTCAAATAATGTCTCATGACCGTCTCCACAGGGTTCCATGATAATTTTTTATTTTTATTTTTATCACCTAAAGATATAGTACAGTATGAGCATGCACACGCATGCACGCACACACACACACACACTCAAACAAACATTTGCTGACCCCTAACCCTCAAGCAGCTGTCTTCACTTTTTTTTTTTCATGATTAACAGGTGGCTTTTAAAAATAGAAATGCAAAACACACGCTTCAGCCCTCACACACATAACGAGTACTGGGAAACAGTAAGAGGGCAAAAATGCACAAACACATTGGAGTTAATGCTGACTGATGCTATACACAAATGTAAAAAAAAAAATTTTTTTAATGCTAGTAATCCTTTGGTATGGCTGTGAATATGTGAGGTTTTGATCCGAGTAACCCACCTCCCCCTCGTGCAGCACCACAGCACCAACAGCATGCCAGTGGCCTCCTCCCTCTTTTGCCCTCCCTTTTATGCCTTTTCCATCCCTCTGCCTTGTCATTGCTGCCAGACCCAGAGAAAACCATTCTTTCCTCGGTCTCCGATTTGAGCCTCTCGCAACCCCCGAAAGGTTAGCCGCTTGTTTGTGTCGTTGTTATGATTCATTATTGAAGCCCTTGTCTAGTCGACACTTGTCACAAAGTTTGACTTTGTCTTTGTCAATTCCAGAATGGGCAAAAAAAAAAAAAACCCTGCAAACTACTGTACTGTAGGTTGTAGAATTTTAGAACAGATTCTGTCGCTCTCTGAGGTTGGAACGTTATTAGATGCCTTAGCATAAGTTAACACGCTTTATGTTCTGTTTGACATGTTTGATAGTATGTAATCATTTCGGCAATGTACAGGTACCGTACAGCGTATTGTAATGTTCTCGTAGGCTGTTCGTGGAATGCATTTGCATTGTGCATGTCATGTTGTTCTTTTTCTTTGACTTGCAGATAAACCACACTAAAGTTCCTTCCACACATCCTTTACTCCATGTTTACATCCTGAATCTTCATCAGCACTGTCATTTGGCATATTTCACATCACCCCGTGTCGTGTCGTATCGTGTCAGAATTCAAGTGTACATCACTCACTGTTGTTCAGCTGTCAGTGTTGGTCTTTACTCAGTCATGATTAACACCTTGTGCCAAGTTGTTATCTAACTTGCCACATTCCATAACAACTAGAAAACGCAAGATCGTTCCGTACTCGCCATGCTGTGACCCTTTCTTTAGCCTCTACTGTATGTGCACTCTTGATCTTTGATGCTTGACTTATTCTTTTCACCTACATTAGCATCTCTAGACAAGTTCCTCACTCTTCTACCATCATTCCCTCCCTACTCCTTTTCCGCTCTTGATACACTGTCATGTGGTCCACCTTCGTCGTGCAGGACGAGGAGACCACGCCCACGGCCATATCAGGCAGAGGTACCGAAGCACTAGCGAGAATGATAAGTGTCCAAAGTGGAGGGTGCAAGCGGCGGACAAAAGCGTCCTCGTCTTCCCTGAGCGACCGCCAGGAAGGCAAGATCAAGCTAGTGTTCCTTGTGGCGACAGTCGGCATCACGTTGACCGTCCTGGGGGTGGGGACGGAGTTCTGGGTAGAGCTGGCGTCGTCAAAAAGCTTTTACAACAACGAGACATGCCTGGCTGCGCACTACGGCCTGTGGAAGAGCTGCATGAAGAGGCTCTGGGTCGCCGACGTCGATCCTGAGCGGGAAACCTGTGGGCCAATCGATCTCCCTGGAGGTAAACTGTCAAAAATTGAACTAATTGAAATTTGATCAGATATTTGACGATAATTAACTTAAGAATGCACCATGAGGTATACGAGTGGATAGCCTTACTGTCTCACAGGTTCCTCAAATGAACATGAGCTTCATGAACATGGTTTTCCTCTGGGTTCTTCAGCTTCCTCCTTTAAACTGCCTTTAGCTACTTAAAGTTGCCCCTAGATGTGAACATGCTGTCAGGAAACGGCCTGATGTCTTATCTGTGGTGGGTTCCTGCGGGAACGTGGACTCCAGATATCCACTTTCATGAGAAGGATAAGAAAGATGTGTTCACATTACAAACCGCATTGTGTAATTCCAATTCTTTTAAATAATTTTTTTGGTGAGATCGGTTTTGTCTGTTTCAAACAACAGACGCAATTTTAGCACAAATATGCTTGAGTTTTTGCTCCGAGCACAACAAGCAAACAAGCAGTTAGTCGGCTGTATTTGTTGAACTCCAGAAGAAGGCGCCTCACTTTAGCTGTTTTAGCAGTGTTGCTAGAAATCCATGCGCTAATGGTGCTGACTGATGACATCAGCAGCCGTGCCAGGTACTGTATGTGCTGCGGACGAAAAGTTACATGAAGCCAGATCTGCCCGTTATCGTTCAAGTCACATGACCACATTTTGAATATGCATCCGATCTACAGTAGGACAGGAAGACACTGTATATACGGTGCCTAGGTAAAAAAAAAAGGAATGTAAACATACAGTAGATGAATGATAACATTTTTATCAGTTAGAAAAGTTTTGAAAAATGAATGTAAGTATAAACTATTAATACAAATACAAATGCAACACATCAGTTACTAAATCTGGGTTTGAGAAGGTAGATCTTTTATAATAATTTACAATATAAAATACACAATTCACCTTTTTAAATACATTTACTGTTAGGAATTAATTAATTATTGTTAATTTTACTGTAATGTGCTTATTACAGAATCAAACTGCACCTATTTCAAGATCTATACAACCGGAGAAAATACAGTCCTGTTTCGCAAAATGCCAGCAAAGAGTGAGTTATCTATCTATCTATCTATCTATCTATCTATCTATCTATCTATCTATCTATCTATCTATCTATCTATCTATCTATCTATCTATCTATAATTATTGCTTCTGTTAGACTCTCCTCACACTAATTCAGGGACATAAGTTGCAACAGCTCCAAATCCCTGTTGTACTGTAGAGATTCCAGTTGTAATAAAAAGCAAAGTTGCTAATTTACAAGGGATGTTCAAGTCAAACCAGGACTCATGTGATGAAATTTCTGGTGAATGAAGGCGTTAAAACAGATTGATATTTACAGATGACTTCAAGCACAGTATGTTGATGAGACTCTTAGCACTCCGAATGGTGCAAATGTTTTAAATAAGGCTGTATTTCCAGTGCTGGCTGGGGTGCCTCGGAGCCCACTGCAGTCTTCCCCGTTTATTTATTTCAAACAACAGATGCAATTTTAGCACAAATATGCTTGAGTTTTTGCTCGAATGCTGTCCAAAAAAAAAAGAAAGAAATGGCTTGGCCTCCAGACTGTCTAATAAGATTTCATTTTAAATTTGCTGCATAATAAAATATAATATTAAATACATAAAATTGAACAATAATTCCCTGAAATATTATTTGGTTCAACCCTCATGAAAAGGTCATTCTGAGAATTCTTATATATATATATATATATAAAAAAAAGAAAATTTGAAAAATGTTTGGTTCACTTTTATGTGCTATTATGTTATAGCAATTTCTGCTGTGGTATGGCCTGATACAAGCAGTTACACTTTCATTATATCTATCTATGGGTATTAAATTTAAGTTAATTTGAATTTGAAAATATCATGTGGTGAGACCATTGTTTATGCCAGATGTATATCTTCCACTTGCTCGAATCATTATTTATTACATTTTTTTCACATTTATATAGATTCGTTTTATTTTTATGTTAAACCAGTTTTTTCATCATTAATAGTTTTAATTGCAATTACAATTTAATTTATATTTTGTATGAAGCTCATGCAGTTGAATATAATATATTTTAGTATTTATGTTTTATCTGTTTCCAATAAGTACAGTACTAAAAGAACAACAAACAAACAAAAAAATTCTTCATGCCCCCAAACCACTCTTTTATAAGCTTGAGTCCTGGAATATATGCATGCCATCAGGAAAGAAAAACTCCATAGTCAGTTCCAAAGGTCATCAGCTGACTTGATTTTACTGCCGCACAATGTTGCTGAGTCTAGACCTGAGCAACCATTATGAAGCAACCCCAGATCATAACACTCCAGACAGTAGACACTATGTATTGTATGATGATCCATCACTTCATGCTCTTCCCTTCTTACTTTGGAATAAGGTCATCATTCCTATTGCTCTAAAATCTAACCTTTATGCCCCCTAACAAATTGAAGTGATCTCTCATTACACTTATTGATAATTTTATTTATTTATTTTTATCACATTTCTATCCCCGAAGTTGGCCCCTCACCACATCTTTGCTTGATGTACTGTAGCCCTTCAGAAATGGTGACTATGGCAATATGTTTTCAACATATAATGTGACAATTGTAATATTCTATGTCTAATCAGCTGATTAGGACAATTATTACCCATATCATGCAGATTTTCCCCAAATATTCACTTTATAATGTTAACATGGGTTTTTCATTAAAAACATCATTATTAACTTTTACATGAATAATTTTCCTATTTCTCTAAGAACTAATCGGTCATAATGGAATAAATAGCAGGAATACATAAATGTGAGTCACTACGAGGAATGTCTAAACAGGTGTTTCTGCAGCTTCTATATATGGACTGTATGTGGACAGCTTTAATATATGGATTGTATTATGGATGAGACAACAATTTGAAAATGTTTTGATACCTTAATTGTAGTACACATTACAAAAAAGATATAACTATTTGATTCACCAGCAACACGTGGACCATTTATATACTATTAATTATTCTGCAACTGGCTACCTCATGTTACAACCCTGTACACTATCTATCTATCTATCTATCTATCTATCTATCTATCTATCTATCTATCTATCTATCTATCTATCTATCTATCTATCTATCTATTTATCCCTCCATCCCCATCTATATATCCATTAATTTATCCATCCATCCATCTATCCATGCCTCCATGCATCCTTCCATCCATCCACCCATCCATTCATGCATCTATTTATCCATCCATCCATCCATCCATCCATCCATCCATCCATCCATTTATCTATCCATCCATCCATCCATCCATCCATCCATCCATCCATCCATCCATCTATCTATTTACAGTATCTGTCTTAAATACAAATTAAACACATGTTACATATTATTCTATAAGCTGATTCCAAAATTGTTTTCATCCTGAATTCATTAATTTAATCAAACTCTTATTTTTTCCATATAAAAAATAAAGAGCTAAGATAACTAGGAGAAAAGCTTGATGAGTCTCTTAGTGTTCTCCTTTTCTCTCTGAGCAGATTTGACTGTAACCTCTGCCATGTTGGCTATCTTCAGTCTTTTTCTGATGGTGATGGGGGCTGTTTGCATTATCATGGCCATAAGCAAAGGCGTGCAGTTCTTCCTGAAGCCAGCCTCAGTCTGTTTTGCATTATCAGGTAAACAACACTGACTGACAATCAATGCTGAATGCCTGATGAACATACTGTAGAAGCACAAAATTGTGGTACAGCAAAAGAAAATGAATTGATTTTCTTGATTTTCTTTCTGTTCTGTCTTAAATCAGGTGTCCTGGTTTTTCTGTCTCTCATCGTTTTCCATCAGTCAGTCCTTTCGTTTTTGGCAAGTGACCACTCCGTCCCATTGCACCATGAACTGTCGTGGTCGGTAATATGTATGGGATGTGCTGGCGCTATAGTAGTACTTGCAGGGGTGTTATTCTTTATTCTTACGCTACCTTACAGTTTGTGGGAGAAATGTCTGCCTAACAGAAACTCTAACAGCTCGTGACACTTTTTTGTGTATTTTTTTTTACTAATAAATTAACTTTTCAGTACACTTATCAATTTGGGTTTATTTTAAATACTGTAAGTAACATACAGTATGCTTTCTGGGGAAACAAGACATTGTGTATTGTTTTGTCAGATGTTGTTCTGTACATGTATGAGATTATGAGACTTTATTATGACAGATTAATGCAACTATTACAATATATACTGATATTGATAAGACTGATACTGTTATAGTGTGACTGTTGGTTTTTTTTTTTTTTGGCAATGTGCCAATGAAGTGTTTAAAGATTAAAGAATGGTTATGATGATCTGTTTTTCAGCAATTCCTGCAGGACTCTTATTTGTGATCATAGTGCATTTGCGAAAAAACAAGGTATGACATCATAGCGTTGCATAATTTAGTTATTTATGCGTGACCACGGGGTGATACGCCAAATGTATGAAGGGGTTGGGATTTAATGAATACATTAGGGTTGGACATGCAACTGCAATATCTATACAAATGAGCTCCAAGAACCTAAAAGTGCACAGTGCAGCACAGTGACATTTTCATTATAACGCACAATTAAATTTCACTTTCACAGAATTTATTACTTACAGATCTTTTCTTTTTTTTTAATGGAAGATGGAACCAGGCTGGCTAACAGGACATATATTGTAGCATATTTTATATATTAAATATAATTTTATATATATGTGGGGTTTTTAATTCCCAGATCTAATGCAAGGTTCAAACAGAATACTAGAGTACACCAGCTGTGTGCTCCTGTCATGTGCACTAAGCATTTTTTGATGAACACTAAATACAAGAAGCCACATTCATGCTAAAAGGTTCCAGTACACGAGTTTTGTTTTCTCAGTTTGCATACAATAAACACCAAATTCTCGCTTTGTGTATTTATGTGTGTTATGTTTGATCACAGAACACATTGAGCTTTATTATTTGTGCCCACGTACAATAAGTGTAGTTTGCTGCTACTGTAAATGCTGGCTTATTGTTAGCTTGGTTGAACGCTAGCCAATCTTTTCACTCTTTTCCTGTACGCCCCTGTGTTGACCTGCTACTTTGATGAAATGGTTAAAATTTTCCATGAAATTGCATGTCTTAAATTAAATAATGTAGTGGTTAGCAATGTTGCCTTGCACCTCCAGGGTCAAGGTTCGAGTCCTGCCATGGGTCTGTGTTTGCATGTTCTCCCAACATTTGATTTCCTCCCACACTCCAAAGACATGCCGATTATTGTCTTTAGTGTGTAAATGCGAGTGTCAATATTGATCAGAGGTCCTACCATGGTTGTAAAAATAGAAATAAATACAATGGCCACCATCTGCTTCTACGGGCCCTCGTTGGACTGCGGAGGTTCCTAGATAAAAGACAGATAGATAACTTCATAGCAACACTAAACACCTAAAACCTGAGCAATCAACTGGCAACCACCTAGCAATCACTTCGAGTACCATCACACCTCCGTTCCAGCTGGAATACTATAACAACAATCATGACACCAGTAGTGATGACATAGCAACCTTGAATAAACTGCCTACCATATGGTCTAATTCAGTTTGAGACCACGGCTGGTCAGTTTGTCCAAATAGAATAAGTAGATGGTCTTGTTGATAGTATTGAATTTAGTCAGGAACTTTCTGTACTCCTGGGAGATTCAAAACATTTCAGCTGTGCTGTATACAGTAATCTGTCCAGTGGGTCATGGGACTGCTCTGTTTCCTTTATCCAGTGGCACATACCTGGTATTACTCTGGGGGGAGTCCTCTTTGTAAGATACCCAAATTCACCTCAGTACAGTACATGCTGAACTGCAAACACATCATATGATGAGGCATATGATCATATTCCTTCTCCAAATCCCCAGCACCCAAATAGACTGTATTATCATTATTATTATTATTATTATTATTATTATTATTATTATTATTATTATTATGCCAGCACAAAGTTGTGCAAGAGTGTTGACATGATCCATTATTTGATGGCATGGTCAGGATCCACAGTAATTCATGGATCATAGATTCATTTATAGTATAAACTCTTCTCTCCATAAACTTGGCAAAGACTTCCCCTGCAAGTCAAACGATTGTAGACCTACATTTACAATACCTCCCTAAAGTAACTCAAATCTTTGTCACTTTCGTATAGTCTTAGATGAGATACTATCCGATCCATGTTCATGTGATTGTTGTGCTTACAAAAACTCATGACGTTTACCCCAGATAACATTAGCAAAGCTGTATTAATGTACACATTCATGTTGTTTCAGAGGCCATACATGTCCTCATTAGAGTGAGATACAGTAAAAGTATCTTGTAACTGTGAATGTGCACCGTCATGACATGGAAGTCTGGTCTGATGCAAAAAAAAATTATAATAAAAATAAAAATTGGACCAATGTGGCTTGCAATGTGAGCGTAGTCTAGTAGTGTAGTCTACTGTAACTGGCATTCACCACATTTCCAGTTTTCCAACCTAAAATTTCTCAAACAACTTCAGCATCCCATATTAAATCCCATCCACTCCAGAACCCTTGCCACAATAATGGTTTCTTACCGTTATACTAACCCCAGGTTCACGGACTGATGCCAAAACACCACAGATTTCTGACACTGCCTCCTGAAGAAAGGTCATCACCTTCAAGGTCCCCAAAGTCCTTCCATCACTTAATAATGTCCCCAGTTATGGTTTGCGAGGACATTTGAAAGCTACCCACGGCACAATAATTTATGGCCAGAAAAACAGCCAACAACATTGGATGAACAAAAAAAAAAGGCTTGCACTCAACCAAAATAGCAACATACAGGTGTTAGCCAGCAAATTACACTTCTGTCAGCAGGAGAAGTGAGCTCTATGTATTTGCATGTAATGCAGTCAAACATAATTAATGTGTAGCACAGATGTTATCAAGTCAAGTTTTTGAGCTGAAGCCTGAGTAAAGTCTCTAGTGATGCACATAAATAAAATATTCCTGTTATTTCTATTCTTAAATGTCAGAAAATATACATGAGATATGTAACAAAGAGATGCTTATTCGCATTTTATGTGCTGTTACATCGATTAGACATAACATTAAAACTGCCTGACTAATATTAAAAAACAGCCCTGACCCATCAACGTATGGACTCCACAAGACCTCTAAAAGTGCTGTGGAAACACTTTAGCAGCAGATCCTTTCTGTCATGGATTCGACCTTGCAGGGACTCTCCAGGGTCTAGGTTCGAGTTCTGCCTCGGGGTCATGGAGTTCGCATGTCTCCCTGTGCTTGGCGTGTTTCCTCCGGTTTTCCTCCCACAGTCCAAAGACATGCAGATTAAGTTAATTGGTGTTCCCAAATTACCCGTAGTGTGTGGATGTGAGTGTGAATCTTGACCAGAGGTCATACCACGGTTGTTCAAATAGAAATCTGATACTTGATCAGATTGGGATTTTGATCAGCTTGAGATCTGAGGAATTTGTTGGCCAGGTCAACACCTCAAATTCTTTGTCTTGTTCTTTAAACCATTCCTGACCACTCCATTGACTATTCGATTCCTGATCATTACCCTGCATTATCCTGCTGAAAGAAGCCGCTGTATCAAAAAATACTGTCCATGAATGCATGAATGTGTGTATTTCATACTTGAGGTGATATGTGTAAAGAAATAGGGCCAGGCCCAAAGGTTTCCCAGCAGAACATTGCTCAGATCATCACGCTGCCTTCGCTGGCTTACCTTCTTCCCAAAGTGCCTCCTGGATCAAATCTCTTCCCAGATAAGTGATGCATGTTCACCCATCCACATTATGTAAACGAAAAAAAAAAAGCTTTTCTGAATAGACCACGTTCTTTCACTGAGCCATGCTTCAGTTCTAGTGCTCACATGCCCATTATGTGATATCAGTGGGTTAATCTGGTCAGCATGGGCATCATGACACCTTTCTATCATAACCACCATTAACTTTTTCAACAGTTTGTTCTACAGTAACCCTTCTGTGGGACTGGGTCAGATGGTAAGTATTCAGTGCCCTTGACCCTGTCGCCGGTTCTCTGGTTATCCTTCCTTGGGCTATTTGGGTGCAAATCACCCTCTGTTGCCCTGACCCAGTCGACTAACCATTACACAATTTGGCGTATGTCAAAGTCATTTACTCTTGCCTATTTTTCTGCTTCCAACACATCAACTTAGAGAACTGACTGTTGACTTGTTGCTTAATAAAACCCACCCTCTCACAGGCACCACAAAGAGATAAGCAATGTTATTCAAGTCACCTGTCAGTGGTTTTAACGTTGAACCCATGAACTCCATTCAACTAATTATGTAACTTCTAATGGCAGCCTTTGGGGTAAATACTTATAGAGTTGCTACTTTTATCTTTTTATTTCTAGATTATTT
Organism: Clarias macrocephalus; assembly: GCA_011419295.1. Lineage (NCBI taxonomy): Eukaryota > Metazoa > Chordata > Actinopteri > Siluriformes > Clariidae > Clarias > Clarias macrocephalus. Next base: position 96,535 of record JAAGKR010001662.1, read on the forward strand.
TGATATATTGATTTCCATTTGCAGTCCAAATTATGGTCTGTTCTGCAGAGATTCAAGATATATAATTCCAAATATGACTCTTTTAGTTCCAGTTTGTAAAGTAGGGACCTAGTAGAGTCAGGTACTGTATATCAATTGATATAATATAAAAAAGAATGATTTTTTGATGTTTGGAATTGTTGCTTTTTTTTTTTTTTTACAATAAGATAAAATTCGTTCTAATTTTGTCCTTTTGCAAGTTTTGCACTCAACCTTAGAGTCTATGTCTTAAGAAAACCTTATTAGACAATATAACAATGTTATCTGTGGCCCAGCGTGAATAAAAAACGCAGTGCGTACACAGTGTCTTTTCCAGATACTCAGCAATCTGCAATCATCTCCTAAAAATATCCTCACAACTTCTCAAGTACCAAGCAACAAAATATACTAAAATAGAACCACAGTGCAAAGAAATTGGCCTTAAATCTAGCCCGAGCATTTAATGTAATCATTTTTACTCTGATATAGAATGCATGCCTGGAATAATATACTAAACATTTTATTATTTAGCCGGGAAGCGATTACAGAATATATTTTAACCCCATAACATTGCAGTTAAATGTTATTTTAAAAAAATGTGTAATGTCTTTGTGTGGTTTGTTTTATGTTCTAAAATTATAAAAAAAATTATAATGTATCTTTTAAGTTTTCTGCTATGTTAGCCTGATATTTCATCTTAGTGAAAACTTTATTCATTAAGCTCAATATTGTCTACATTCACATTTGGCAGATGTACAGTACTTATCCAGAGTATCTTCTCATTATACATCTGAGCAGTTGAGGACTAAGGGCCTTGCTCAAGGGCCCAACAGTGGCAACTTGGTGGTACTGGGGTTTGAACCTTCTAACCAGTAGTCCCATACCCTAACCACTGATCAACACTTGTGGAGTCATGCCCCAAGTTGCCATATCATCCCTTTTGGCATAAGCGGAATCCTAGGTTGTTGGGGTTCCGCTTATGCCAAAATGGATGGTATGGCGACTTGAGGCATGACTCCACCAGACCTCAGGGGTTGTGGTTTGGTGTCTGTCACCAAAACATTAACAGTCTTTTGGGTGTTGTGGGTTGTGGGGTGGGAACATTTTTGTCCATTTTGTCCATCCCACTGGTGCTCAGTAGGGTTGGGATTTGTGGAGATTGAAGGCTGTGTCTGCAATCTTGGGCTCTTTCCCTGCTGGGCATCATGTGTTGCAGATATGGTCACTGGCTGTTCAGGTTCAGGAGCATTCGATAGCCTTTGGTGCTCTTGGGCATGTTCGAGCCTTGGGTGTCCATGATGCTGTCACCAGTTTACTGGTTTAGAAATTGTAACAAATATTAGTGTGGTAATATCTGATGGCACAAGTAGGAAAAGAAAACTGTTTATCTTTTCAATCCTAAATCGGTTACACCAAGCCTACATTTGAGAAAACAACCCAATGCCATGACCTTCTATGTTTCATTTTTGCCATCGCACACATTCAAATGCATTTTATTTTCCATTGTGACCTGCTTCCAGATTTTGGTGCTTTCTACGTAACTCATCACATATCCTCCCCTACCTCTCACTCGCTCTAAATATAGAGCATGGCCAATTGCAATCCAGTAGATGTATGCAACACAAGCGTCTTAAGTGCAATTGCAGCACCCATGCTTTTTTTTTTTTTTGATGCTGTTGTTGATATTGCAGCAGTACTATCTTACCCTTTGTCCATTTGACTTTTTATACATCCATATAAGATACATTTTTTAAATTTTAATCTACAACCATTACCACTACCACTAAATTTTTTGCCTATATTTTGCCTTATAAATTGGTGATCTACAGAACAACAGAAGAGGAGGTCCAGGCATGCTATTGATGTTAGGATATAAACTGCACCCATGCTCTTACGTACGTCTCAAACCTTCATACACATTTATAGCCATGAACTATAAACACAGCCCTGTGCCAATGCCAGCTGATACTTGATCTTCTATTCACCATGTATATTTAGCAATTTACTAGCTTAGAAGTCAGTCTTTGAAAAAGAAATAAATACAATTCAAAATAAGGTAGTTGTTTAGGATTATTGTGTAACCTCGTGTCTGTCTATCCATAGAGACGTGTTCATGTGTATAATTATGTCACCTTTTAGCCGTATTCTTGAAAGCACACTCACACCTCACTTGTTTGTGCGTGTATGTGTGCAGAGGTAATTTGAGGATGCATCTGGTTGGAACTCTGGTGCTCTTAATGCTATGCACTGGCTCACTTACGCATCTCATAAGAGGTCACATGGTGCCTCAAAGCACAAAATACATTTCACTGCTTCTCAGTTATTGCTTTGAAGGTGACTGTGTTGCCCCAGGAGATCAACCCATGTCGGCATTTCCTTTACTGTGAATGTCCGTATGTGATAAAGACACTAAAGGTGATAATGTATGTCAAAACACATACACTGTAATTTATGAATCTGCTCAGCCTTCATGCAGATGAGTGTGTGAGAGTCAAAAGAATCAGAATCAGTAATAAGTTCACCTCGCCCCTTAGAGAGAAGGGTCACTGCAGATCAATACAGATCTGTGGATGGATTTCCGAAATGACAATGAGCTAGTTTACAGGTCACATAGGCTTGATGAATGGTTTGATAAGTCTAAATATTATGTAAATCATTAGCGGTCATCAGATATCAATCTCACTGAACCCCTGTGGGAGAGGATGTGTTAGGCAGAGCTGTCTACAGCTTTCATCAAAACCCTAACTGAGCCATTGTGACTTTGCTCAAACACAGTCTTATAATTCCAGAGACAAGTAGACTCTGTGCCATAGCAGATAATAATGGTTCTATGAATGAGGGCAAAATTTTTTAAATTATGTATTTTACGGTAGAGGTTTGAACTACATTTTATACTGTGTTTTTGCCTATAGTACTAGTTCAATTCAATTTTATTTGTATAGCTCTTTTAACAATTGTCATCGTCGCAAAGCAGATTTACACAATCAAAAGAATTATTTAAGTTTGTATGAAACGTGAATGTGTATGAATCAAAATGGTCAGATAGTCCCTGATGAGCAAGCTGAGGGCAACAGTGGCAAGGAAAAACTCCCTGAGATGGCAGTAGGAAGAAACCTTGAGAGGAACCGGACTCAACAGGAAACCCATCCTCATCTGGGTGAAACAGAAAGCAGGAATTGATCTGCATTAATACTGTGTGTTAGGTGGCAGGCAGTTCAGTATAACAGTTGTTAACAGATGTTAATTGATGTGAATATGGAGGCCAGGTAGTTTTTGGAGATTCAGGTAGACTTGTAGGAAATTCCAGTCCTGAACTATCGAGCGACTGTAGCTAAGTCCGCAGAGAAAAAGCTGTCAACATCAGTCGAGGCCAGAACCGTCTTCATAGTAGAGTGAAACCGTCCCCAGACAACGGACACATCCCAAAGAGACACACGGGACATCCATGACGAGATCTCCAACCAGAAGCGGGGCACCAGGATGAGTCAGGCAGGTCCAGAGGGCAGAGGGAGTCTGGATCAATGGCAGCTCAGGAACGACATGTGTAGCTCGACAGAAAGAGGGAAAAAGAGTTGACTCTCACTATTATAGTTTGCTTACACTAGTACATGCTGACTCTTTATCACTTGCTCACTCATCGCCTATACCACTTAATCCTGTATACATGGTCGCTGGAGGCCTGGATCCTATACCAGGAGACGAGGTACACCCTGGACAGAGTGCCAGTCCATAGCAGGGCACACTGCACACAAAATCTGCATGTCTTTGGACTGTGGGAGGAAACTGGAGTACCTGGAGGAAACCCACCAAGCAAAGGGAAAATATGCAAACTCCATGCACACAGAGGTGGGAATCGAACCTGGCCAGGAATCGAACAAGGTGACAGCACTAACCATTAACCCATCAGTTTTGGCTTAATCCTTGTGCCTAAAGATACAATTAAAAAATTTGTTGTTTATGTAACAATATCTACAGCAACCTCATTTCCCCTCTTGTCTGTCCCAACCACTCAACATTCAGCATGCTGAAGTCTATATTAATCAAAGGCTTGATAATTTGTCATCATCTGCACCTGTTTCTCATTGGTTCACTGACTATTTTTAAAGCAAACTATAAAGAAATGAAGACTGACTCAAAGAAAATATGTTCCCTCTGCTTTTCATCTGCCTAACACACTTATACTGTATGTGGTTCTGTCCCAAACTGTTGGCACACATTTGGAAGCACACCAAATATCTTCTATCTGATGCCTTTGTATTCTGTAGCATTATAATTCCTGTTGAATATAAGGAAGAGGTCCAAACCTGTTCTAGCAGGACAATACCTCTGTGCACTAACCCAGCTCCATGAAAAGACATGGTTTGCCAAAGTTGCATCAGAAGAACTTGGACAGCCCTCAACCATACTCAATTTCATTGGTATGAACTGAAACACTGACTGCACCTTAGTGCTCATTGCCTTACACCAGTGCCTGGCCTCACTAGTGTGCTTGTAGTTGAATGAATAGTACAGTACCCCCAGAGTCACACATCAAAACCTAATGAAAAGCTTTCTTAGAAAAGTGGAGCTTAATATAACAGCAGAGTGACTAGATATGCAATGCAAATGTAGGTATGACATGCAAGGGTCTTCAAACATTTGGCCATGTAGTGTATAAAGAGTCTATTTAAAACACAGCTGTCAGAGGGGCCAGTCTACCTAAAGATGTCGGAATAATTTAGTGGTTAACATTGTCGTTTCTCACCTAGAGTCTTGGGCTTTGAGTCTTGCCTCCAATCTGTGTGCATGGACTTTGCATGTTCTGCCCATGCTTGGTGGGTTTCCTCCATATTTTTCAATTTTCTTCCCTAATCCAAAGACATTTGGACATATAGGCTGATTGGTTTTGTTGTTGAATGGTTGTGTGATTGTGTGCGCTTCTTCCCTGCAATGGTTGGGATTCCATCTGGGGTGTACCCCATCTTGTGCCCTGGGATAGGCTCCAGCTCTGCCATAACCCTACCTACACATATGGATGGATGATTTCTAATAATCAACACTTTAAGAAGATGATGTTAGGAAGGCTGCCAAAGAGAATGTTAACATGAAAGGAGGTGCTGAATGTCTTGTCAAGTACTGATCAACCCTGCAAGTGACCACAATGTCTAGTATTCTTCAGTTGTCTGGGCTGTGAGTAGATTGAAGCCTTTCTTTGAACAATAAAGCCAAAACAAACAAATAAACAAACCAAAAACCCCACATCTAATCCTTCCCAAATCACCCCAGATCATGTGGCAACATGTGTTATGGTCTGATAAAATCCAAAATCTAATTAAACCAAAAAACAAAACAAAAAAGGCATCAGGAGAAGAGATTGAAGTTCAGATCTAAATTCATTTGTAAAACCTGTGGAATGACTTGTAGAAGGATGTGCACCAGAGATCGTCCTGCAATTTGACTGATTTTGGAAAAATCTCTGGAATCAAGTTGGTATTCCCTTATGAAAGAAGACTGAGCACTCTATTAGAGCAAAAGGTGGCAATATTACCCAGCAAACACTGGTCTGATCGCGACGTCATGTCCCCGGCCAAAAACAGTCGTGGTAGAACAGCATTAATTGGTAAAAATATGTGACCCAGAACATTTCCTAAAAATGCATTCAGTCTACAGTTGTCTGGGGTTGCATGTATAGCTGTTACTTTGACTTTTAGCTAAGTGTTGTTCAATATATAACCTCCAAGCAAAAATTGTAACAATCGATGACTGTTTATGACAGCTGTTGAGAATCAAATAATGTCAAACACATCCGTTCAACTTTCATTTTGGAACTACGTTTCACCTTGATGAGACATGTAGAAGGGACGTCATCGGATGTCCAAATGTTTATTTGGTAGTAGTAGTATTAATAGTAGTAATAGTAGTAGTGTGATAGCAGTAACTGTAGTGGTAGTAGATAGTCAGCTAATTCACCTAATCCTAGTTAGTTTCTGTTCATGTTACATGTATGTAGCACCTTGGTCCTGGAGGAACGCCGCACTGTGTACTGAAATGTATATGGTTAAAATGACAATAAAAGCCTAGACTTGAGTAGTAGAAGTATTAGTAATAGTATTATTAATAGAAATAACAGGGGTACAATTTGTTGTAGTAGTAGTAATATTAATAGTATCACTAATAGTAATGTCATTAATAGTGGCAGAAGCAGTAGAAGAAGTTGTATTTTTATTATAGTGGATGCTGCAAATTCAGAGGTGTTTTACACTTGTTCATCTTAGAGACTCTGGTTTTGTGACAAGTTTGTACTTTTACTTTTTCTTACTGCTTGTGGCTTCACTGCTTGCACAAGGGTCTTTAGATGTAGAAGATCTATATATTGTCGGGTACAATGTGTACTGTCATGGAATGCCCTGGCAATCTTTTCTCTATTCCGAAACTCAAGACAGCTGTTCACATTCACAGTCGACCATCATTCATGTGTCATCATTCAAAGGGTCCAATTACTGAACAGGATGACTGCCATGTCCCTTCTTTATCCATCATGTCCACACTACTATTATGGACATGTTATACTTCTACATCTACAGTACCTTTTTCAAATCCCATCTCCCACCCAAGTTGGAAACCATGACCACAGGATAATTATCAAGCCATTCAGTTGGCATGACCGTTGCTCTTGACCTCATCATGGAACTCATCAATTTTGCCTTTTGGACGTCTCTTTGTCAATCATCCATGGTGGGTAGCTTTTCCAGCTAGCTACATGTATTTGTATTACTCTAGTAGGTTGCTCCTACTACAAGTACTGGAACAGCCTCATCTCCACCAATAACCTGCTATGTTTTCAGATCCTTTCACTTTCTATATCTACATCTTGATCTTCACTAACTTTTTAATCGAATATATTATTCTATATTTCTCTGACCTTAGCAATGGAAAATATTACCATTAGTTCTTGTGTATGTGTGTGTATATATATACCATTAACATAAAATTACAATACATTTATATATCTCCACTGCATACATTTAATAGAATATATTTTGGTTTATTTGTCAAAAAACAAACAAACAAACAAACAAACAAACAAACAAAACAAAAAAAGAGTCACACATATTCATATAGTTTTTTGTCTTTTCTGGTGAGGTTTTATAGGTATAAGTATTGCTCCTCTGGCAAAAGTCTTAATTTTAATACTCTGTTATAACTCTTGTCCCTTCCCAAGACTTAATTTTCTGGTAAACAGTACATCAAGCTTCTCAGCCCACTGCAAAAATATTAAGTAGACTAATTTTAGTAAGTTAAACAAACATATTCATATGGAATCTAACTATTAATACAACTACAATTACGATAAAAGAAATTTTCACAAATCTAAGTATCATCTTTGTGAAAGTGTCTTTGTGAACTTGTTACAATAATAATAATAATAATAATAATAATAATAATAATAATAATGGTGATGATTGATGATGACACCATTAATGTCATAAAACCTCACAAATATGCACTTGTTTGACACAGAATGACATTATAAAATATTGTGTCAGTAGGTGCAAAAGAAAAAAAATCACAGTTTAGTTCATATACTATAAAATAAAATAAATTAAATTATTAAATAAACTATTTCATAACAGAGGGAATTCCAGTAACCCAAACATTAACATCTACAATAATAAGAGTGATTATACTGGAATGCTAAATAAGTAACAGGTATAAACCTGATGATAAAGCACTGGACTCGGAAGAGACCAAAGTAAGACCACCATCACACACATCAAGTATTTTTGACATGAATCAGTAAAAGTGCGAACGTAACTCTATTTATGACTAAAGTCACCGTGTTTGAAAACAGATATAGAGAGAGAAAAAGAGGATGATTGGCTTATCTCGCTCTTCTCAGTGTCCTCTGAGTCATCCTCCTTTTCTCTGATTCTCAGCCCTCTCTCTCTCTCTCTCTTGTCTATCTACCTCCCACGCTTCCTCTTTCTAACCCTCCTTGCCTGTCTCAGTTCAGATTATTATGTTTGCTCGTCCATCTCTCTCAAGCCCTCACTCATTCTATATACCGCTCTTTCTTTAATCACCCCTCCCCCTCCCCACAATCAGCCCTCCCAGACCCACCCCGCACCCCCCTAAAATGACTAGAGTGCTGTCTTGTTCGTTACGGTCTTGTTGGAGCTATTGCAAATTCCTCAGCTGACCAAGCAACCACACTCTCCTTCATTTTCTCTTCTGTACCATCTTCTGTTGTTAACCCCCCACCCCCAGCCTTTTTCGAGTCCTGTGTTACACTGGGGTTGTTCTCCTGTTTAGCGTATTGGTGTTGCTGCTATCACCTTTCCCCAGCCGGTCAAGCGTTCCAAGCCCCCTATCCCTCTCCATAGTCGCCGTATTCCCAGCTGTGAGTGTGGAAGGCTGCACCCCAGGGCCAGAGGAAGATGAGGCATTAGCCGACGAAGCCAGGTTTGATTTGGAAAGCGATGGCAATGTTCCGGTCATGAGTGTCCCTGCTCCACCTTCCTTTGTCGGAAAGTAGTTGTGAAGCTGGTAGAGAGACGCACGGTCCACTGTTCCGTACATGGGTGGCTTGCCTTCCCTGCCAAGTGTGTACATAGAGATGTCCCCGACTCCACCTCCTCCTCCGCCTCCACCACCTCCACCTCCTCCTGAATGTGTGTGTGGATTGGGCAACGTAGCCACTGAAAATGGTGGCGGGCCAGTGGCCAGAGGTGGACTAAAGTTTTTGACACCAAGGCCGGGAGGCGAGGGGTCGCACGAACGCGGCGGCTCGGCTGTAGAACGTGAACTGGAACGCGAGGAACGGCGGCCCCTGCGGAAGCGGTAAGAGGGTAGCCGCAGCACAGCTGACGTAGTGCTGTGGAAGAGGTCAGCACGTGAGCGGCAACGCAGCTCCTTGTTGCGCTCGATATAGATGTTAACGGCTAGAACGCCCACCACCTCAGCTAGGATGAATGACAGGCCACCAAAGTAAAAAGACCAGCCATAGGAGTAGTGCCATTTCTTGTCTTCGTCCTTCTTTGGTGAGATGTCGCTCAGTGCGGCTGAGATGTACACAATCACACCAATGATGTTACTCAGTCCTACATGATGAAAAAAAAAGAAAACAGTTAATTTACAATATATTATTTATCCTGCTAAAGAATACCACAGATGTCTACTAATAGAGTGTGGATGCACTGTGAATTGCTTATTTTGTATATAATCAAGATTTAATTATTTGTCACATGTACCTAGCAGCATGATGAAATGTTTTTTCGTTGATTTATTGCATATCCCAGTTAAGAATCTGGGGTCAGAGTGCAGGGTCAGCCAGGATACAGCACCCCTGGAGCAGGAAAGGTTCTGGACCTTGTTTAAGGGCTCAGCAGGGGAAGTTTGGAAGTGCTGGGACTTGAACCTCTGACCTTCCAGTCAGTAACCAGGAGCCTTAACTGACTGAGCCACTACTGACCCCCAAATGATGAACTATTATATAATTCTACATCAACATTGGCAAATTTGGGTGCTATTTCATATGCAGTTTTCTTCTCTTAACATAAATATGTACCACTAATGTGTCATATCCTATCCAACATCCCTGTCAACAGGGCTGGCAAGGCTCATCGTCAACAGGTTTATTTGTTCTTTAGTTCAACATTTATATCTAAAGGGTAAAGGTTGGGTAGAATCATTAAAGTAATAATTCAGCTTTTCTTGTTATCAAGAGAAAGATGATTTGCATGATTCATCCCAACACCCTCAGCGAAGTATACAGGTGATCAGTGTGTGATATCAAACTGCTTCTCAGCAAAAGACACTAGGGCATTACATTTTATTGAAGGAAACATGAATGGATTATTGTACCACGATATACTGCAAAACAAGCAGAAAAGATTAGCACAGGTCTCAGTGTCTATTAATGCTTCAGGTGAAATAACCCTCTGATAATGCATGTTTCCATACCTTAAACTCTCTCTGTTTTACTTTAAAGAACTGCACCATTGCAGTGTCTACTGTTTGCAAACAATCTAGTTGATAAGCTCACAGGACAAAGCAACAAGCCAGGGGGAGGGGCTCTTCTTATATGAGGTCACACTGGGAGACAAATCTAATTGGCTTGCTTAAACCTCAGGCCAGTATATAAATGGAAAAAGTACTCTCTGTTTTTTTTTTTTTTTTTTTTTTTTTTTTTGCACTTGTAGCCAACTGTATGGTTTTTAACTGAATACCCTGGAAACTCTACTTGCCAAGAACAAATTTAATAATCCATCCATCCATCCATCCATCCATCATCCATCCATCCATCCATCCATCCATCCATCCAGGAACCTCTGTAGTCCAACCAGGGACCATGGAGGCCAATGGTGACCAATGATTCCCATCTTGTACGACCATGTTAGGACCTCCAGTCAACATTCACATGCACATTCACACACTATGGGAAATTTGGGAGTGCCAATTAGCCTAACTCCTGGGAGGAAACAGGAGTACCTGGAGGAAACCCACCAAGCACGTGGAGAACATGCAAACTCCATGCACACAGACTCGATACGGGAATCGAACCCAGGGCAAGGCGACAGTGCTAACTACTAATCCACTGTGCAAAGTAATAATGTGTTTAATTCACTATCTGTTAATGCTTATAATGATATATGCATTTTACAGTATAGTAAATCAGACAAATACACATGACTGAATGCTTATGAATTATCTTATGAATTATCAGTCAAGCAAGAGGTTTACAAAATTTTAGTTCTTGATGCCTATGTTTTGGATGTACTGTACAGTATATGGTGTAATGTCAATGCAGTAAAGTCCTTTTATATCCTACATTATCTGAGTTGCATTCAAGGCCATTAGAACACATTCATTTAAATCGGACAAAATTTGTTAAAATCTCAGAAATAGATAAGTAAATCTCAGAGCTTTACTTGCTCACACTACACTCGCAAGGAATTGTGACATAACACTCACAACTATATCTTTCCCTTGGAGTGATCCCAGATGCAATAAACCCTGGAGCTGTCTATCATATATATGTGTTGTTGTATTTTTTTCCCTTTTTACCTCCTTGATTTGATCACCTGCCAATTCCCATGCGCCAGCCAGCACTCCCTTATCATACAACAACTTCCCACTGTGGAGGATGAAGGCACATGCTTGCTCTGAATTATGGGACGCCAGCCAACTGTATGGTTTTGAACTCCTTCTCATGCTGCGTCACAGGGTAGCATAACACATTTGTAGGTAAGTGCTATCTGTCTTCATCTGCATGCATGAATTTAGAGACACCCACGAATCGCTAGTGTCATTGTGACTGACAGGAGAGAAAGCGAGTATGCCATCGCTCCCATACGATTTTCTTTTTCTCCCTTGGCTCTTGGCCACAGATGACTCTGGCATCATTGGAATTTAAACTTGCGATCTCCTGATGAACAGATAACACTCCACTCATTTTTTAGAAATATCTTATCAAGGTCCTTGCTATGGGTGCATCTCAGTGTACAAAAATAATTTGGCAAAAAATAATATGGGAAAACATTCATTACATAAGCATAGCATTACCACAGCTATTGTAGTACTGTACTGTTAACTCTGTAAGGTGTTAAGCATAACTTTCACCCAGCTCTGGTTCCATGATCAATAGCCATGTTATTTCCAGTCAAACCACACTTAAAGATTTACTTTACATAAGCAAAAACATGGGGTTTTACCAGTAATTAGATGAAAGAGAGAATATAACGGTAAGGCCATGCTGGTAAACAGGTACCGCACTTCCTGCAACTGACCAGTTTCTACCAAAGACAATCCAGCACCGTTATTTCTCTTTTGACATTGAGCTTTAAGTACTCTCGATAGACTTTGTGTCAAATGGACCTGAGGAGACTTTCACTGACTTAATTACTGCAGCAGAACTCCCAGGCTGATATACTGATCTGTTCCTGACACTGTTTTTGGAAGAAGTCACCTCTGATGTGTTGTGTCTGACAGGAATGTGTAATCTTAACAGCAGAGGGATTTAACTCTTAACCTTTGAATGTGCTTTTTTTATCTTTAGCAGAAATCTTTGGTAGCCATCAACAATCTTGTTACGGAATTCTGCTTGATATTCCCATATATCCTAACAGTCCACATGTTTCTTAAAGTTGGCCTGCTTTCTCCATTTCACAACCAGCTTTGATGTACATTTGAAGTCACTGTCCTGTTTAAGCACTAAGTTTTGTCCAAGTTTCAACTAGATGTAGATGATGGTTTGAGATTCTGCTTAAGCATTATTCCATCCATTTCGTGCAATGCAGAGAAACAGCCTCAATGCGCAATGCTACCACCACCATGCCTAACAGTTGGTACAGTGTTCTTGGGGTTGAATGTTGATTACACCTCTAAAGATATCACTGGTCAAAACTTTCCTCCAGACAAACTTTCTTTGTCCATGTGTATAGCTGCAAACTTTAGTCAAGTATGAAGGTGTGGATTCTGGAGCAAGAGCTTTAGCAGGTTCAGTCCATGACAATATACAACTCTCTTGACTGTAGACAGTGGCACTGGTGGTCCAGCAGCTTCCAGTCTTTTGCAGGCCTGTGCCTTGGTGGTTACAGATCTGGTCCTGACCACCTGAACCAAATTCCTCTCAGCTGAGGGAGACGTTTTGGGTCTTCCTTCAGAACCTGAAAAAGTGGCTATACTGTACCTATCAATAATTTGTTCTTACTGTATGTAAATTGTTTAAACTAATGTAGAAATTGATACAGCAAAAACAATTCTACACATACTGTATACAGTACGCCCCTACATAAGAATGTGTTTCCTTTCAAGAGCTCATTCGTAAGTCCAATTTGTTTGTAAGTCCAAAAAACATTATCTAGGTACTAGGATGCTTGTCTATGTCCTTTAGAATCGTGCAGATGGTTGAACAGTTCATGTTAAAAGAACGAACAGTGTCTGCCACCTTTTTACCTGGCTCAATCATTTTCACTTTTGTCTCCACTGTTATTGCTTGGCGCTTCTTAACAGTTTCAGTTTCATTGCTGCTGCTTTTACACCCATTTTTTCCAGACACATGAGATGCACTCTGCACATACATGACAATGCATGCCGGACATGTGATCTAACTTCTGTGATTGAACATTCGTGAACACAAGTTTGTATCTTCAAAAGTTCGTAACTCAAATGTTCATATGTAGGGGACTTACTGTAGTGTGTATACTGTAATTCCTGACTTGTGTAAACCTACCACCCTCTTTCTCAGATCTGCACTAAGCTCCTTGGATTTTCCCATTGTACTGTGTGTTGGTCCATCCAGTGAGTGCTGTCAAACAAACCCTTTTTATACTGGCACAGAGAAGCTACCGGCTGTAGTCAATCATCATCACTAAAAGGAAGTTGAGAGGCATTTGGCTTGGCAAATGAAAATACTTTTAGCAGCATTGAATTATTAATCTAACTGAATGTATGTATGTACATTAAGTATACATAAGACACTGTAGTTGTCATTTTCACTCTTTGAAGATATTAGAAAATCCAACTTGTCCACTGAATTTTTGTTTTTTCTTCTATTAAAGATGCATATTGAAAAACAATTCTGATATATACAATAAAAAGACCAGTTCATGGAAATCATTGAAAGCCCAATAGTGCCATGACAGTCATGATCATTATGAGTGTACAGTATAGGGCTGTAGCTATCGAATATTTTAGTAAGCAAGTATTCTACCAAAAATTTCATCGATTAATCGAGTAATCGGATAAAATGTACTTTTGCTTAATTAAACAGCAATGTAAAATATATAAGAGAAACAAAGATTAATTGGTTTTCTTTTTAGAAAAATCTCCTTTTAGTTTTTAAATGTATACAGCATTTTATCAAAAATAAACATTGTCATTATTCACAATACAAGGACTACCTTATACCCCTGTCTCACCTATGCGGTTTGACTCGCAGTAAGATGCGGTGTTGGGCACCGTGAGCCGCCGCGACTGCCCGCCGACGTTCCGCAAAGTTCTGCAAGGTCCGGCAAAAAATTTAACATGTTTTTAAGGCGGCTTAAACATATTTAATTTTTCGCGCTGAAAGATGGAAACGTAATCGCAGCGCCAAAACTCGCGGTGAATCATGAAGAACTGTACTTCCGGTCACCGCGCGATACCGTGTAGGTGAGATAAGGGTATTAAAGTTGACTGAGATTAATTAAGTGCATTACAGCACCATACATTCTTATTTTAAAGCCTTTTCTCGGATGCAAAAAAAAAAAAAAAAGTTTTTCAAATGACTTTAAGGATAAAAAAAACTAAGGCACACATTAAAAAGTTGTGCAACTAAAAGTTTCAAAATCTACATCTCAGGCATAACATAAGCCTTTACTGACAATTTCTGTCGTTTTCTCTTGCGGCTTTCTTCTTCTCTTGGCCTCGCTGATATTTTTATCGCTCCCTTCCATTTTGCAGCACGCAACAGAACGCGCCATCAAATCAGTACACACCTAACTGTTTGCGTCTCCTTCCGCTTTGTGGGTGACCTAAGCGCTTCTTCTTCGTTGGTGTTTACTTGCACCCGGAAGCACGCTGTGTCAAAAGCGTGCTGTCAACAAATAATTGCGCAAAAACAAAACGCAAGCTTTTAAAACTAATGAAACGAAGCTTCAAGGCAGAAGATTTTGCCTCGATCATTTTTTGTAATCGAATTACGCGATGTACTCCAGGAATCATTCCAGCCCTAGTACAGTGTACAAACTTCTGACAACCTGAGCTTGAGGACACTGAGAACCCATTTAGATTAGTTTTGCACTAGAGATATAGCAATCAGTTCTCAAATGATCCATGGATGAGTAACACAAGTACTGAATTTCTTTTTTTCCCCCTATTGGTATAAGGAAACCAAAGAGCCTATTCTACTGTAGGTCCCAGGATTGAAAAGCTTTCATCCAACACACGTAAGGACAGCACCACTTCTGTTTACTCTTTTGCTTACTTTTCTCAAGTCTGATCACCTTTTGGAGAAAATTCAATATGTTACCATTCTTTTTATTATTTCTCATCAGTAAACTACAGCGCCTGCCCAAAAAAGTTTGCCATTTCAAAAGGGTCAAATTACTGGGCGGAATCAAGCAAAGAAAACAACCAAGGGGATTTGAAATTGTTGGAACTTAACTTAATTGTTGGAATGGTTAAGAACGCTTCCAGACATTATGAAAACCTGGCTGGATAGTGCTGATCTGTCAAATTTGTAAAAGAAAAAATCATGAATAGAGATTGCTTAAACACTTAGTGAAGTCATATGGTAAAAAAACTGACAGTAAAAAATGGTGATGGTGAGAGCATTTCCATACACATGCAGTATGAGAAGCATGACTGGGACTAAACTGCTGTGTGTCCATAAGAAAACCACCTGCTAGTGAGACGAATGTCTTTAGTTTGATAGAAAGCATAAAGATTGGACTTTGGAGTGATGGGAAAAGGTCACATGGTCTGGTGCGACCAGATTGATCCTATTCCGTTGACCTGAATGCTCACTACTGAATGACCAGGTTATCACATCTACGGAGTTTTCCTTCGCTGATGGCACGGCCATATTCCAGGACTCAAATTGTGAAAGAGTTATACTAGGACCTTGTAGAACCATTTTTCAGTCTTGAACTGGCCACCACATTGTGTGCTATAATCAAAGCTAAAGGTGATTGAGTGACTTTTCTTTGGCCAGGTGATGTAATTTACAATGGATACGAAACTAAAGGGGATCAAGCCAATTTCTGATATACTGTAAGAAAAACCCAGATATCAACTAATGGGAAGAAGCCTTCTGTTGGATAGTTAATTTGACTGTCTAACCATCTATGGTCAACACTCCATGCCATGAGCAATGCATTCATACAGTATTTTAGCAATGCTATAATAAATATCATATTTTGCATTACACCCACTATTTCTTATGCTCATACTGAGTTTATACCTGTTATTAGCCATGTCATTATATTGGTCATGTCTATCTGTAAAAGTCAGAGTAATGCAAGTTATAGTTGTAATAAGTATAATAAATTGTTATAGTATACTACACATATGGCACATTTTAATATTTCAGTTCAAAATTGATACTTGATTAACCAAAGTAATCTGGTACCTAGTCAAATTTTACTAAAGAAGGCTGGGTATCTAGACATATCATAAATAAAACAAAACTAAATTAAAACGCATCATATATATATATATATATATGATGCGTTTTTGGTAATTGGTAAATATTATATATAATATTTACCAATTACTGTGAACTCCAAGCTATACTGTATTATTTATTATTAAGTTTGAGGTGTTACAGTAGTTGTGCCAGTTGGTTATGAGATTCGGCCTCTTCCAGGAGTCCCCTATGAAGCTGTGCATGCAGATGGTCAAGCAAAGAGCAAACTGTCTTAGATATATTTTATTTCTAGGGAAAACCGACTGTTTAAATCATACCATGCCGCAGGACAGATCCAAAGATAATGTATTCATAGCTGTCCAATGAAAGTGAATGTTTTCTCCAATTAAAGCAGAGTGCACTTTAATCAGCCATAGAAGCACATGGGAACTGCTCTTCATTGGAGCTCTATAAGTGGTGTCTGTGGGGCTTTAAAGAAGATCCCAGTAAGACATTCGGTCATTTGATTCTCAGAATATGGAATTTTAAATACAGCGATAGATAGAATAGTCCAATTAGATTTTCCCCTATTATGACCTCATAATAGACGAGCCCCTCCCCCGGCTTATTGCTCAGCAGTAGCTCATTTACATGGACACTGAAACAGGTGAAACAGAAAGAGTCATGACAAAATGCATCATCTGAGAGTTATTTTGACATCAACAGACACACCAAAAGCGAGACCTGTGTTAGCTTATTAGCATAGCAATATATGGGAACTTTAGAGCAACCGCTTCTGCCTACCTGCTACCACAAACAAAATGCCAGCTCCCAGGATAATGTGTCTCTTGCTCTTGTAGAAGCGACTGGACGCCACGCATACCCCACCCAGCAGCAACAGTATAGCACTGAGGATCGGGAATATACTGGAGGCCCTGACTACACCTGGTAACATAAGATAAAAGGGAAAGGACAAAATGAGAATAGAGATGATGCAGGATGTGAAAGAAGAGCTTTGTTTTTGCACTCTTTACATATATGGCTCAAAATTTATAACAAATGCAACTCACGTAAGAGGTATTCTGCGGCATCCTGGTCATAATCGGCATCCTCTGGGAAATGGTTAATCTGGGAGCACATGCCTCTTTTTAACCCTGAGAGAGAAAGCACAATATTAAGCAAACAGCATGTCTGATTTCATTTTTTTTTAATCATACAAAAGCTAATTATGTTTGCAGTGTTTTAAGGATAACACATCAATTAAAAGTATCAGAGCCATATGCAGGTTCATAATTATGTCAGTTTTAAAAGTGTCTTGAAGATACTTTTAGCTGTTTTAGTTTCCTTCCTTCGCACTTTCAAAGCTAGACAGCTGCATGGTAGCGGAGACATCAAAGCAGCAGTATTCCTTAGCTTACGTTACTTTTTATTTTATTTGTCTCATATTGTATAATTAATACCAACATCTAGGGACATGGCCAGAAGATTAGTATACTAGATAAGTACATCATAGAGTAGCTATGTTCAAAATGTATACTTTAACATGAACATCTTCCTTCAAACATTGTAAAACTATCTTAAACTATTGTGTCTATTGTATCTCTCTCTCTCTCTCTCTCTCTCTCTATCCACAGGACATATACTGCACCTTCTAGGCAGCAGATCCTCCAGAGCCCGGAGTGAGTGAGGGCTCCAGGGTCTTTCTTGTCCTTGTTGTGGGGTTCGTCCTGAGTGGAGTTGGCAGTGCTGTTGCAGATAAAGGCACGTGCGTACAGCCAATAGTCTGTGCCAATGGCCACTGTCATTAGGGCAAATGCAGCAAAGGCCCCCACAGTGGTGAGAAGCACCTGTATGCCCCTCTCACACCATACCATCGCTATGAGAGAAACACACAACAGAATTTTTTGTTATTGTGATTGATCAGGCACCGACTCTAGAATTTTTGATGTCTGCAAAAAGCCCAAAATGGTCTGGTAGAATTTTAGTATCGATACATCCAAGATTGCATAAAGTTCAAAATATGAATACAACAAAAGTGTATATGCATCCATCCATCCATCCATCTAGGAACTTCTATAGTCCAACTAGGAGGCCAATGGTGATTGGGCAATTTGGAAACGGCAATTAGCCTACTTGACTCCATGGATGTGATAACCTGGTCATTCAGTACATTCAGGTGGTCAGCTGACTTCATTTTATTGCCCCATAATGTTGCTGAGTCTAGACCTGACTAACTGAAGCAACCCCAGATCATAACGCTGCCTCCAGAGGCTTGTACAGTGGACACTATACTATACATGATGGGTGTATCGCTTCCCTTCTTGCCCTGACACACCCATCACTTTGGAATTGGGTCAATCTGGACTCAGCAGACCACATTACCTGGCTCCAAAGTCCAATCTTTATGGCCTCTAGCAAAACTGTTTCTGATTAGTCTCAATACCACATGTTTTCTTATGGAAACACAGCTGTTTACGGCTCTTACTTTCACTCTTAAACATAGCTAAACATTAGAATTTCTACTGTTGACTTTTTACAGTACGATTTCACTCACTCACACATCGTCTATACCGCTTTATCCTTTATACAGGGTCGTTGGAACCTCTGGGTCTCAGGAGACTTACTGTAGGGCACAAGGCAGGGTACACCCCTGGACAGGGTGCCAATCCATTGCAGGGCAATACGATTTCACCAGGAGTTTAATTGATCCCCAATCACGTTCATTAATTTCTTCCACAAAGTTGACGGCTCAGCACTATTCTTTCAAGGTTGTAATAATGTGTTTGGTTCCCAACCCAATTCCAGCCCCTCAGATGTCCTAAATATATGCTAGAAGTGAAGCATCTGCCGTACCATTGCTAAATATACAGATAATAATGTCTTAATCTTAATGAGAAGCAGAAGTGATGAAATATACCATGCACAGCTATTTCTGTCAAAGATGTTGGGTTTCTTATACCTGTGAATCTTTTTTCATTAAGATGGATCCAGGGCTCTCCAGTGGTATAACAGACACATGGTCACCATGGTGGTCAAGGAGTCCAAAAGAGAATAATTGGCCTTGCTAAGTAAGTAGTAAGGGAGGGTATTTCTCTATCCAGTGTCAGTCAGAGTAATGCTAACCAATCATTGAGCTCACATACTGTATGTAGAAGAGGGTAGTACTACCTAAGATCTGAGGAAAAGCTAAGGAAAGGGGGAGCTATCCAAGGTCTAAGGAAGGGTTCAAATAGATCAGATTTAATTAGAGCTTTATTTATAATTGCATTGTAAGTGCAGCTCTTGATAATACCTTTTGAAATACCAAACCCCAACAGAAATACCAATGAACCCCCTAAACAACCATCATATTCATACACTAATAAGTTATACTGTATGTTAACACAAAAGGTTAGTACAAGGTTGCAGTGGTGTGTCTGTGCCCTGCGATGGATTGGCACACCTGTCCTGTGTGTACCCTGCCTTGTGCCCTAAGTCTCCTGGGATAGGCTCCAGGCCCCCCCTGACCCTGAATACAGTATAAAGCGGTATAGATGATGATGATGAGTGAGTGAGTGAGTGAGTGAGTGAGTAAGATTATATTAAAGAAATAGGAACAAATGTTTTACTGTGTGACAGGCTGCAAAGTGTCTAAAGATACAATGTAAAAAAATTGGTTGCTTATGTACAGTAACAACCTCAGCAGCAACCTCATTTCCCTTCTCATCTTTCAATCCTTTAGGATTTGGTGTGGCTTAACAAATATTCCTCAGAAACTTATTATATTTTAGCAAAGAAATAGACTACATAAAAAAATAAAAAATATATTTAAAAAAAAGTTTGGCTCTTTGTAAACCACATATGAAGAAATAAATGGTGCAGGACAGAACAGTAGTAACCTTGAGAAAACAGTGGTATTTGCATATTTTGCAATTAGGTAAATCTCATCTCTAGTATATATAGAAATATATAATGTATATAATGTAATGATAATCTACAGGTAGTAAAAGTAGCTTATGTGTAATTCAAAGCCAAAAATAAGTCACTAAAGTTTTTTATGTAAATGAAATACATTAATTTAAACAAGAGGTCATTTCTGCTTATACAATAAGACCATGGCCTTTGCCGTAGTAGCATTTCAACAACAAC
>JAAGKR010001663.1:10841-76677 GCA_011419295.1 Clarias macrocephalus
TAATGACTCGAAAGCGGCACTTGTGAATCGATCCAAAGGCATTTAACATTAATGTCGGAGGAGGGCAGACAATTTTTTTTAATATGCTCCAATTTTCCTCCAGGCATTAACGGTGCTGACGAACATGTCAGAATTCATACCAGCCCAAAAGAGACTGTAAGCAGCTGTTACCTTTCTCCACCGAGCGATCATAAGGAATTTGCATTGGTCTGAATTTGGGAGCAAATTCGGCTAAATGGAATGGGGCTATTAAATTAAAGGTCATTATCTTCTACAGGGCAGGGTGAAACATATACTAATCTTTCATACAGGAAACAAATGTTAACATGTTTTTGCTTTGCATGTTAGACATGTTAGACTTTGTTCTTTCATTGATGCTTCATCATTGCCCATATTATATTGTATTTTTATTTTTACATTTAAAACCATAGTGTCATTTTAAACTGATTAGATTCATCTGCAAAAATATGCAAAGTTAGATGGCACCAAAACTATAGTATAGAGAAGCAGGGAAAAGCAAACATATAAGTATATTTTTATGACTGCAACAGTGTTGGTGTTTGACTTTCAGAGAATAGAGCAAAGATCCCTTTTGCTTTAATATTAAAAACCTCTTTGTTCTATTTCTCAGGATGCTGAACTTGCAAGTATCGCTGAACACTGATCAACATCACATACAGTATGCTGCAGTACATATTCAAGTACACCAAATAGGAGAGAGGCTTACACAGGATGAGTTGTGTGGGTGCATGTTTAAATGTTGTGATGTGGCTGCGTCTATCTAGCTTATAAAGTAAGCAGAAGTTTTGGTGTTTGTGGTTTCCAATAAAAAATGTTTAAACAGCATTTATGATGTCAGCTACACTTCAGGAAGTGTTATAGTCACGAAATGTCCAGCAAGATATTTTGCATTTCTACATGCATCTATTTTTATATTATAACACTTTAAGCTTTAGGAAATAATAATTTTAAATTGCAAAATTAATGCAATGACATTATATATATATATATATATATATATATATATATATATATATATATATATATATATATATATATATATGTTTGATGTTTGGAATAATAAGAAGTGTAAATGTGTGTGTTTTTTTTTTTTCTGGCAGGTGAGCCGTATTCTCAGGCTCTGGCTAAAGGGCTCATCCTTGTCTTCTTCTTTATCGCTGCATCTGTCTTAGGGACACCTTGGAGACAAATTAGACAGGCGTGGAGTAATAGCTTACTCTAGTTGGGTTTGTGTGTGAGTGAGAGAGAGAGGGAGAGAGAGAGAACTGATCGTGTTTACGGAGGGAAATGAAAGACGATACTGTAGTCATGACACTTTTTCTCAGGAATGTCATTTCAGTATATTTATTGAACTCTACCAACATAATTATTTTGTCTATGGTTACAACCTTTTCTCGTTTTAGCTTATTTGTAAAACCAATGAAAGATAAGTATTTGTGATTAATATTTATTATACTGTGTTGTACAGATTTTATAGTGGAATAAATTGTTCTTGATTTTGTGCTTGTCTTTTTCATAAAAGCAATATTTTTAAATATATAATTATTTATTTATTTATTTATTTATTTTTACTTGTGTTGAATCTACAGTAAGTGATTAACCAAGTCATATTTGGTATCTTACACACATTCCATTTAGGGCGTGTTCCTACTGATAGACCACTAGATCAACATAAAGTGCTTTAAAAAAGGGGGGGGGGGTGGTAATCTCTAACTGAAGTGTATTCATCCAGAAAGGTTTCTATTCCTTTGTAGTCTTGTTTAGAAATGTTGTAAAAGCTGTGAAATATGAACTCTTAAATAATTAATGTTGTAAAATATTGACACAGGTAAAGGTCAGAGCGGAGCTGGATCATCAACAAGCTTTACTGAGGTTTCTTAAATACAGTATGATTCCGCATTCAAACTTTAGGATTGATAAAAAACCTTCCAAGATGGCTGCTCTTGTATGCAGACGAGTTGTTTTTGCATTATTAGTTGGATTACATTAACATACTTTGTTTTTTTGTCCATTTATCATGATTTGACTATGCATTTTTATGATCCTGAATAATTCTATTTTTCATTCCGTGTAGATCGATGAAGTGCTAGAACAGCTACACTGGTGCTCTACTCTACCTCACACTTTAGTCCCATTCATTTACTTTAATTGTTACTATCAGTGCCAACTTCCTCATTTAAGTGCTTTCTTAATACTTTCAACTTTAATGCGTTCAAGTAGGGCTTGATTGTGCAGAATAACAGAACAATTACACATTAATGCACTTATCCCAGTGTTTCACTTGTGCTTGGATACCATCAAGGCAGCACGTTTTCTCAGTATGCCATGATCACACTGCCTGCAACATTCATGTCTGAAACGCTGGCCTCCCAGGAATTCCTTTAATAGCCCAAACATGTGAAAATGGCTCTGAGCGAGGTCAGGACCGTAAGGGGATGTGGTAATAACTTTCAGCTGAGTTTCTGTAATGTCCAAGTGCTGTTCGTGAATTAATCTGTGTACAGTTCCCACAGACAGATGCATCTCTTCTGCAAGTTGGCAGCGAGTTATCCGTCGATTTTTAAGGATCAGACGTTCCACTCGCAGAACGTTCATGGCAACTACTGCAGTGGGCTTCGAGCCACCTTGCCTGGGATCTACAGATCATTCACACTCAAATGTTTTACTGTGGCTAAGTTTCTCACTTTACTATACTGTGTTTGAAGTTTTCTGTAAATGTCAGTTTTTTTATAAATCAGTTTTATACCTTTATTTAAAAAAAGGCCCGTTCCGAAAAAAAAAGAGAGAATGTTTTGCTGCGGCTTTTTCTTTTTTATTAGATATCACTAGGTAGAAACACAGCTCTATTCACTCTACTCAACATTTAAGAAGTTGACATGATAACATTTTGCTTGAAATGTGTGTATCAATCAACACGCCTTACCTTTTACTACAGCTTAGACTTTTCCATTTATTTTTTATTGATTATTTTGCATGACATCCTTCACTGATGATGGATCTTCAAGTACATGAAAATCTAAGTGAATTATACAAATTAGTTTTTTCCTCATTTGGAGAAATGTGATGGAGCATCGTTCCGGTGTGTTCTTGCAGGACTACATCTACAGTATAAACTTGCTACTTAAGTACTAATAAGGGTTGACAATTCGTCTCCATTTCACTTTCCTCAACTGAAATAAAAAATACATAGTGAATGACTGTACGGTACATGATGATTTGAAAAATAACAAATAAATGTAGGGACCTGGAATATTGTGAAAAACGCTTCTTCCTGTCCACTTCCACTTCAGCGCTGTTATATCAGCGGTGAAAATATGAACTAATCCCAGTAAAATTATTCAGTTTAGATTTTCTAATTAATATCTATTGGTGCAGGTGTTTGTTTACATTGAGCAAGTAGCGCACTAGTAGCTTTTTTTTTTAAGCATATGATTAAATCCGGCATATAACTGATCATAATATCACTTTTACTCAACATTTTGATTTCACTTATGGTGCAGGTTAAACTTCAGGCAGATATCTTTAATTAAATCCCGTCCAGCAGTCGATTTAAGATGCGCCATAGTTTAACACTAGTGATGGGTCATTCATGAACAATTTGTTCTTTTTGAACGAGTCTTTAAAGTGACTCAGAAGAACGAGTAGTCTCGGAGAGTTATTCATTCATTTTCTACTGGGCGCGCATGCGCAAAGCAGCCAGAATCGTTCGTTCTTTTTGTCCCTTAGACGCTGTGCAGTGCAGTACACAGGAAACCGAACTGAACGGTTCTTCTCAACGAGTCTTCTACTTCGAGTCGTTTGTTCTTTTGAACAAAAGGTGTGCTGCTTATTCTGTTTATCATAATCTTTCTTTAGCTGCATTGTAATATTTTCATTACTGGAACTATAGCCAAAATGTGTGTATGTAGACGTGTTGGGGGTATGTTTATTGAAAATGTAACATTTCAGTTTATTTCTGGTCAAAATGAACTAATGATGAACATCTTGATGAACGAGATTTAACGAACCGAGTCACTAAAATGATTCAAACTTCCCATCGCTATTAGACACATGCGCACTACGCTGTCAAAAGTTGAGGTTTATAATTTGCTCATAACTTCTTTTTCTACTCAACATTTTGATTTCATTTAGGGTGCAGGTTTTACTTCAGGCAGATATCTAAGTAGTGCCAAGGTTTCATTCAATTCTGTGCAGCGCGTATTGCGTGATACTGTGACAAAATCTGTCTCGTATTCATACAAAAAGAAAATTTTGACTGAGACGAGTTTCTGGTCATAATATACCGATATCACACACTATCCGCGGTGTGGCGGACTCGCGGTGTATTGTAGAGCCGCTGCTCAGCTCTGCGGTTACTGGGAGGGAAAAGGAAATGTCTGACTGCGCGCGCATCTGTGTGAGCGTGTTAACGTGTATGTGTGGCACACACACACACACACACTCACTCTGTCTCTCTCTCACGCAGTCCCGTTCATTTCGGCCTGTTTTGGAGTAAGTGTGTGTATATGAAGAGGAGATGAGCGGCAGGGTTGGAGATCTGAGCCCGAAGCAGGCCGAGGCTTTGGCGCATGTGAGTATTTCACTTTATGCTTCCTCTCTTCGGCTTTTCATTAGCGGCACTTCTGTGGCACTGTATGTTGCATGGATAACATCAATCCGCTATCTAATGCATTGCGTTGTAGCTTCAGAAATACAAAAAAAAAAAAAAACCAATACGCGACACTATTATGTAAAGGACGTTTGCGCAGCAACTAACAGCTCAGTACGAGCTCATCAGCCTTAAGAGATGTGGAAGTGACTTGCTTGTAGTGTTTACATTCCCGGTGTGTACTTCATCATAGCATCGAATGGTCTGTACACACAACCTCGCGTGAGCTGTAACGTTAGATGTCTTGGATATTTCACACAGGATATTTTCCCGCTTACTTTTTCTCCGGGATGTCCCTTATACAAAATACCAACTTGTACAGTATAAGCGATCACACCACCACTACTACCACCGCCACCACCAGGGCTGCCAGATCGAACACTGCTTCTAATGACGGTGCAACAAAATAACAACACTGCACTCTTTTTGCTTTTATATAAAAGGCTCTTCCCTTTGAAGTTACCATAATTCTACAGCACGTTAATCCATCGATCTTTGAAAAAGTAACGGAATGTTTTTAAAAATTTGAACCTGCAAAGGATAAAAGCAAAGCGTATACAAGTGAGGGTGGGTGACATGACAAGCAATATCGTATAACCGTCTACAATACCGAATATCTCACGTCTCATGTACAGTATAGGTTTGCTAACAGCAGTGGGTACAGTGAAAAAAATAATACAATTGAAGTTATTTGATAACTACAAAAAGAATTTCACATTAGATCAGCTGTGCTCAAACAGACATAAAAAAATAAAAATAGAAAATATACCCATGACAGTTCAGACAAATAATATTGCTACATAATTTATTATAATGATATTGATATATGGGCGGCACGAGGTCTTAGTGGTTAGCACTGTCGCCTTGCACCTCCAGGGTTCAATTTCCACATCGGGCTTGTGTGTATGGAGTTAGTATGTTTTCCCTCTGCTTGGTGGGTTTGCTCCAGGTACTCAGACATACAGGTTAAACTAATTATTAGCGTTCCCGAATTGCCCATAGTGTGTGAAAGAGCATATGAGTGTGTGTATGTGTGTCCTGCAATGGATTGGCACCCTGTCCAGGGTGTACCCCGCCTCATGCCCTAAATCTCTTGGGATAGACTCCAGACCTGGTGAATGAGTGATTAATGGTATTAGCTCAACATCGCCCAAACCTATCACATCAAAATATAAAAAATTTAATTGAACACCAAAAAAAACAACAACAATATTTTAAATATTACTAATATGATGTTAGTTTTGAAAGATTCTTTTAGAAAAAAAGTAATTAGTTATTCAAAACAGTTTTCATGATATAAACATTAAACTTAATATTCTTACTTAATCAATTTAATATTAAACCTAAAATGCAGATGTTGCAGATGTTGTAGGTTTTTATTTTTCATTCTCATGGCACAGAAGTAACTCCATCTGTATAAAACCTGAAAAGTTTTTCTTCTCCATGTCTAGGACACGTTATTACCTGGTTGGTCCTTTTCTGATCCCTCTACTACAGAAGGGTTTTTCTTTCATGTAGGGTTCCAAGCAGAATTATGATGAATAACTGTGATAAATGTATATTGAATAATAATTTAATTATAATTGACAATTTAAGTGATTGTAATTAAGCAGATAAATGTGCACAGTTGCGGACTGTGATTAAACAAAATTAAATGTTTTTTTTTTTTTTTTTGCTTCATCTTTTTAATTGGGATAGTTTCGGGAGAGGGTCCAAGATGTCCTGCCACAATGTCCGTCTCAGAGCGACCACTTCTTACTGCGCTGGCTTCGAGGTGAGAACAGCATGAATCTGTCAACCAATAACAGCTCAGTTAGAGATACACTTCTTTTCTTAACCTTGTTGCAACTGTGATATTACAAAAGCCGAAAAAAGTGTTTTAATTCCTCTTTTACACCCATTCGGTCATACAGTTAGAGCTAGAGGCAAGTGAAAGGGATCTGTTGTTCAGTCCTGACGCAGCAGAGTGCACAATGAGCCAGATTAATCTCGGCCTTAATCCGATTAGAGCTCTAAAACAAAACGTAGCATGTCTGTATAGTCAGCTATGGTCGGAGAACTATTCTGTCCAGCTATCATATAATTGCGTACATATTAACTGACAGTATTAACTGCACACTAGCCATCTGGCAATATCAGATAACTACAGGCATTTCTGGCTCAGTTGATACTAACATGTTGTAGGCTGTAAGCGGAACATACACCAGATTATAACTTAGAAAATAAATGTAATTTTTCTCCTATTTTGATTGGGGACAGAGAACTTTTTCATAGCAGTGTTTTCTGAAGCTTAGCACAGACCTGGCTTTGTGATAGAGAATGTCTGTGTTCAGAATCCCTGGCTCTGAAAGGCACTGGTTATAGTTCATCGATCATATAGTTCAATGATATGGTAACATTATCACTACTAGTTTACTGTTATTATACACAATAAACCATTTGCACTGGGTGTGTGAAGTTACATTAATCAGATAATGTTGAGGTAAAGATGTTAAAGTTGTTTCATATGGCAGTTAAAGGGATGACGCTCGTTGGATCAGTTTTGTCTAGGTTTCTCATTATATGGAGCATGCTACTGTAAAATATGACCTGTGCTAAATAGGTATTGTAACACAGCTGTAACACAGCAGATCTGATTGGTTAAAAGGTTTGAATTAATTTGGTCTCTTTTTTATAACATCAGCACTGTCCATATTGCTGATTGTTATCCTAATTAAAGGTTTATATTTGTTTATCCAAGTTATACTGGTTTATACTGGG
Source organism: Clarias macrocephalus (assembly GCA_011419295.1). NCBI lineage: Eukaryota > Metazoa > Chordata > Actinopteri > Siluriformes > Clariidae > Clarias > Clarias macrocephalus. The sequence goes on from JAAGKR010001663.1 coordinate 18,271, forward strand.
ATTAACACACTGGCTCTATATTCTTGTTTCTATAGTAACAGCTGATTGACCTTAACTTGTATGGCAAATACTCCACATAATCTAAACCTAATAGTAAACAAATAATTCATTTTTTTTACTAATATTGTGCTGTAGCAGCACGGTGACTTAGTGGTTAGCACTGTCGCCTTGCACCTCCAGGGTCAGGGTTCAATTCCCACCTCTGGGTCTGTGTACAGTACGTGGAGTTTGTATATTCTCCATAGTCCAGTTTCCTCCCACAATCCAGCAGAACAGACTAATTGGCATTCCCAAATACCCATCGCGTGTGAATGAGTGTGTGTACCCTGTCCCCGCCTCATGCCCTAAGTCTTCTGGGATAGGGTTCAGGCTCCCCGTGACCCTGTATACAGGATTAAGATGGAGCCTCTGTGCTTTCCCATTTATTAATAAAGAAAAACCTAATTTTAAAAGAGCTCTATATTATAAGATGATCAGACCAATTTCTGACAGGCTAAGAAAATAAGAAAATAATCTTTTGGGAGATAACAGTAACTTTTATTGTGTTAGATAAAACACCACATCACCCATTCGTTAATTAACAGCATGATCTGTCATGTTTTTTGTCATGTCTTCCCAAATTCTATATATAGATGATGAGGCAATGATTGCATACTGTGCAAAAGTCTTGAGCCACCCCTCATTTATTCATACTAAGTTAAGTGTTTTACTGTGACAGGTTGCAATTTTAAAAACTGGTTGTTTATGTCCTGTAACAACCACAGCAGCAACGTCATTTCCCCTCTCGTCTGTTCCAACCACTCAGCATTCAGCATCACCAGTATACTAATCACCGGCCTCATCATCTGTTATCATCTGCTTCAGTGTCCCACTGGTTCATGTCTTGAGTTTGAGGGCTTTTGTTTGCTTGAATGATTCATAGGTCACTTTGTGGCTTAATAAACGAATACATTCCTTTGAAACTGCTCATGTCATGACTTCTCAAATTCTATATATACTCCATATAGCATGTGACTTTACGAGCACTTCTGCATTTCGTACTGAAGTTTGAACATTTTTACGTACAGTTATGCAACGTCAGAGATGCAGAAGATCATGGAAGGCGTAAAACATTTTCAACAGAAGTTACAAAATCGGACATAAACCTGAGTGGCTTCTCCGATTTTTTTTTTTTGTCGGATAAATAGGTAAAGTGACGTTCAGTAGATAATATTCATTAAATGTGAAATGTTCCTCGTCGCAAGTTGTAAGGTCCTGTCATATTTCAAGAGAAGTGTTTTGATTTTGTTTTCTGATTGTGAATGACTGATATTAACATTTTTACACTTGACTGATCGTGCCAGTGGTGTTGCCTAAGGGTTACCTTAGTGCATAATGAAGATAAGATAAAAACAGTGGATATGAACGGTGTAGACATTCAACTGTATTACGTGACTAGTTCGAGTGTGCCTTTCGGCATTTGTAACACTTTAGTGTTACAGGATCATCCTGTTCTGATCATCATGAAATTTCATCAAGAGAAAGAACATTTCATTATCACTTATAACAATGAACTTTCACACTCCTACTGTAGTGAGTGTCTAGTTAGAGTTGATCTGTGTGACAGGTGTCAGATCTGCTGCTGTCAGCTGTAATGTATAATCTCCTTTATGAGTATTAAACACTTTAGCGTCTATGGCATGAATCTGCTTGGCTGTACGCACCGGTTGAATATAATTACAGTTTATGACTCTAATTCTGCTTTATAAAGATTTCTAGAGTCTAGGTTAATAGGTTATTACTGCAGTATGTTATTCATTTACTGTTACATTTAACAAACCAGTATGGACGTGTTTTATTCCTCTGGTATAACAGTAGATTACCAATGCTCACAATTTAGATTTACTGGTGTTAAGGAAAACAAGTTCCTTCCCATTAGCACGTATAACCAAAAAACAGTTTGTTGTGTTCATAAGAAACCGGACCTTAAGACTTGAGTTTCAAATGGTTATAGCTCTGGGTTTAATAACCAGAAGGCATCATCTAGCTGTTCCTTTAAGCAAGGCCCTAAACACTTTGGCCTCCCCTGGTGCTGTACCGTAGCTGACCCTGCACTCGGACCCAGGCTTCCTAAATGGAAAAAAAAAAAAAAATCACTCTGCTGTAAAGTGCATGCAATAAATAATAGTTATGCTATAAAGTACGTTATAAGACTCTCTTACAGAGTGATGGCACTAATGATTGCATAAACATAATTCTGGAGTATCCTCTTTACACATCCCTGTGAATGAGCTATTATTATAGAAACAATATTCTATTAGGAAAAAAGAAACACCTTTAGGGTCAACTTTTGAATAAATTCCCTGCAGTATAAAGGCCATTTTTACTTTTTGATCAAACTGAATTAAAATAATAGGCATCGTACATAAAGATAAAATCTTGGTTATAGTACCATTTTATTGTTTTTTTTTTTGTACACGAAGACTTCAAGCAAAGCACGATGATGAGCTCTTAGCCGCAGTAAAACATTTAAATGGTGCAAACATTTTAAAGAATATCTGCCAATCCCAGCCAACGTGGCTCGGAGCCCACACAGCAAGTAGAACACCTTATCCTTGACAGATAACTTATAACCAACTTGCTAAGAGATGTGTGTGTTGGAACTTTACACACAATCATTCACCAACACCAGCTGGACATTACAGGAACTCGCTGGGACTTATTGCCACATCCGCTGTACAATCCTGATCTCACTCCAATTTCCACATTTCCACATGTTTGGGCCAGTAAAGGAGTTCCTGGGAGGCCAGTGTTTCAGATGTGAATCAGACAGGCAGATCTGATGATGGTTCCGGTGTCATGAGATGAGAAAACTTTTTATCATGATGGAGTCCAAGCACTAGTGAAACGTTCAGATAAATGCATTAGTGTCGCAGGGGATTATGTAAAGAAATAAAGGGAGTTTTTACTGTTTTACTGTTATTCTGCACAATCAGAAGTCCAGGTTTGACGTGAATGCCAGTATAGTATAATGATATATGGCTAGCAAACTTTTCAGGCTAGTGATAATACATTGTAAAAGAAATATCATGCTACGCAATCCAGCCATTTAAATATTAGACACATTAGACGACTAAGGACTACGCCCTTACATTTACTGTATATACTGAAGCTACTGTATGTGTTAGTCCTTTTCACAGCCAGAAAGCAGTTAATTCCAATACACAGAAAGCTGTGATGTGCCGAGTGTTCTGTTGCCTTTCTATCATGGTCAGGATAATTTTTTTTCAGCATTGGGATCAGACCTGACCTTTGCATCCTTTAAACATAAATGAATCTTGGGAGCCCATGATCCTGTCACCAGTTTACTTATATATAATTGATATAATAAGTGTTATTCCATTCCCCTGCTGGTGGTGTACATGTTATGGCTGATCGGTGTTTGTGCAGGATACAGTATGTGTGTTAATCTCCGTAACAATCACTGCTTCAAGCCACTATTGACTCTTATATCAATTTTTACAAACAAATTATTATATCTTTTTATATAAACCAATCAAAATAAACAGTCCTTATGGTATAGATTTCATTTTAACAGCTGTATTGTTTAGGATTCAGCTGTTATTTCTACTCACTCCTAATTCATTTGTTGTTTCTTTTTCAGCCAGAAATTTCAACATACAGAAGGCTGAAGCGATGCTACGCAAGGTATGGCACCTAGTCTCTGTCAGACAATATAAAACAGATATGCCATATATACGTAAGAATCATTGTTCATTTAGAATAAGATTGTGATAGAAATGGTAATTATTTGGAGAGGTGTAGAAGGCTGTTCTGAAGCATGGGATAAAGCCTGATAGAAAAAGAAACTATAATATATATTTGCTGGTTAAGGTGGTACTGTAGATAGAAAGGGTTTACTACTTCTACAACATTTCAAAGAAGTCCATTAGAAAATATTTAATCAGAATCCGTCGTCCGTCAACCGCCGCTTACCAAGGATTTGGATTACATCGTGGTATTGACCATACTGTATAGTCGACACATTCTCTCAAATGGTGCACTTTGTCCCTCACCTCAAGCTACCCTCCGCAAAGGAAACAGATCTGCTTGTATCCCAAAAACAGATTTTCCGCCTACATGGTTTCCCACGTAACATTGTTTCCGACTGAGGACGGCAGTTCACTGCTCTGTTCTGGAAGGAGTTCTGTCTCCTTCCGGGGATTCCCATTCCCAAGTGTTTCTTCCGGATTTCATCCAGAAACCAATTGGCCTTACGAATCCACCCAATGTTCCCCATTTCCCAAGTCAAACCAGTTAGGACACAGTTTTATTGGTACAGTTACTACAGTGACTGTGAATGTTATCATGTGTAAATCTAACCAACCTGGTAGCTTGTTGGATTCCTTAGCGGAGGTGAAAATCCCAGCAGTGGAGTTTTAAGAAAAAAAAAAAAACATTACTAATTGCTTATTCTTTATAATTATGCAGTGCTACTGTAAAGATCGTACAACAGGTTTGTAGTCAATATACTTAGTACGCAAGTTTAGTCATGTACACTAAGATGGTTTTGTTAATCGAATGGAGTAGGTTATAGTGCTGTAGTTGTTTTAATTATTAAAGTTACTGAATGTTGAAGAAACATGAATTTGCAAGTTATTTCTTAATAAAGTCAAAGATGTTTAATATCATGTTTAAATTTTAAAAACATAAACTATAAGCTAAGTCTTTAGTACTGGATAAATGCAGCTCCTCTGTTGCTTGTGTATCGCGTATGTCTTGCTTTTTCAATCCTGATTGAAAGTCATTCTCAACGCTGAATTTTTGTCGTGTTAGAGTCGTGTTCGGTCATGTCATGTTCCCTTTGTTTACACGTAGATAATAGCTGTTTGAATAACGTGTACTCACTTTGCATAACTGCGGAACCAAGGCCCGATGTTTACAAATTGTGACGATTGCAGTCACTAACTGATTAATATTCGTAGTAGATTAAGTAAATACATTTTTTTTTTCTGAATTTATAATGTCTGCAACATATGCAAAATGTATAGTCACCTTATGATATTGTGGTACAGTGTAACATTTTGTATTTCAAGAACAATCATCAACTAACAAGTGGTATATCACATATCGACTGTTAAAAGAGCAGTAATACTGCTGTAGTATATATATATATATTTTTTAAGCGTTCGATATACAGAAATCTTTACTTTGGTCTAAAGTTAGTACTGTATATAGATATTCATGTCTTACTCAATAAGTGCTATGAAAAAAAATATACAAATAATAAGAGTGAGGATTATATGCAAGTCTAAGCACGAAAACAGATCCTTATAGATTTAAAAGTTATTTACATTTGTTTTTCATGATAAAAATCTGACATTGATATAATTTGAGAAAATGTCACACATTACTTTTAAGGTAAAAGCAGTAAGTGCAATTTAGCGGTTAAAGGTCAGATTAAAATCACTTAGATCTGAGCTTGCATCTGTGAATGCATTTCTGTATTATTATAACTCACCTTACAATATTCTCATGGGGTTATGAAAGTTCTTTGAATTAAAACTGTTGGCTTGTGAATGTCGACATTACAGGTCTGACTATCTTCCATGTACTGTATTATTAATAATAAAAAAAAAAAAACTTTGGTTCAGTTGGCTTGGAATGTCTTAGTGATAGTGTATGTATTATAGTTTGGCAAATATGCACAAATCTTGTCTAGATATGTTTAAGATACTTGCTGTAGCAATCACAAATTATACATACAGCAGTCATTAAGCTAATTTCCACATGATTGGAGAGACAGTAATTATTTATAATTAAAATATCTAATGTGAATGATGACAAGATTTAGTGTGAGTGTATAAGATTTTCCATTGCATCTCATTGCAAAACGCACACAGATATTATCATCATGACCCATAATGAAGTTGAATACAAGCTTTTGCTACATAATTACATAATTAAAAAGAAAACTTGATTTGTAGAGAACAAATGCTTTTAGATCCGTAATCTAAGTACACTATTTCAGTTTACACTATTTAAATTTAGCCAAAATCAGACAAATGATTTTTGGTGTTACAGTATGATACTAAAAGGAACAAGTCAGGTAATGTATGTTTATAAAAATAAAAATAAAAAAATAAAAATAATAAATTCAGGTCCATAAATCTTGGAACAAGGAGACGTTTTTGTTGTTAGGCCTCTTTACATCACCACTTTGAATTTGAAGTGAAAGGCACAAGATGTGAGTGAAGTCAAGACTTTCAACTTTACTTTAATGTGTTTGACAAAATTGTGTCATTACCCATTCAGGAATTTTTGGAATTCCTGCCAAAAGGAATGACATCTACTGTATTTACATACACACACAAACATTTTGGCAGCTCATTTGTATTAGATCAAACCAACATGATTACAAAGATAAGGATTGGCTGTAATATTCTCATAACTGTGTTCTGTTGTTTTGTACTATGTCCTGTTTTTTAGCCTTGGAGTGAAAATTAAAAATGGTGGCCATAAAAATTGGGTTTGCATCCGCTGGGGCTGAAGGCCATAATTAAGGCTGGTCCCAAGCCTTGATAAAATGGGAAGGTTGCATCAGGTTGCTATCTGGAATAAAACTCTGTGTCGATATCTAAATATGTGAATTAGGTGATCCAGTACAGGAGCCCATGATTTGGGGTTGTTAAAACACTAGCACGATTTTTTTCTTCAAATTATTACTTAAATATTATATCTCTTTTGCTTTCCAGCATTTAGAATTCCGGAAACAGATGAAGGCCGACACTATCACTACGGATTGGAAGCCTCCTGAGGTATGATCTGTGCACAGTTACGAGAGCGAAACACTTAAAAAAAAAATTCTATTCAAAAGTTTATTGTATAATCACTGTCACTAATGAAACTGTGATGTTCATCAGGGTTTACAGTATGCCATTCCCTCTCTTCCTATATGTGTGCTTGTGGTTAGGTTTTAGAGAAGTACCTCTCAGGAGGAATGTGTGGCCATGACAGAGAGGGCAGCCCTGTGTGGTATGACGTTATCGGGCCGGTGGATCCCAAAGGTCTCCTTCTGTCTGCCTCTAAGCAGGACTTCATGAAATTGAAAGTACGAGATTGTGAGATGCTGCAGAAGGAGTGCACCGCACAAAGCGAACAAGTAAGCGAGCGTCTTTCAGTAATGTAAATAAGGGTGCAGAAATCTGGAGCAACTGGATTCTGGAGCTACTTTCTGGGCTAGAAAAATTTCACCAAGAGGCTGATATGAAAAATCTTTGTGTGAATTTAAGTTATTTTTAGTATGTCTTAAAAATGATGTGTTTTTTAGGTTCTAGAAAAACATTGAAACGTTAAGTGTAAGTGATAATTGCTTATTTTATTGATGCTTGGTATGACAAAGAAAATAATAAAAGTCTAAAGCAGTAGGGTTTATACAGTATTATAACCCAAACATGACCCATTAAACCTAGCTAGACGTCATACGCGTTGATTCATTCGATGGAAAGAGACGGCTCCCAGAACTTAATTTCCTGCTTTTCTCCCCATCTTTATCTCGGTCCGTCTCTCATATCAGTTAGGGAAAAATGTGGAGTCCATTACTATGATCTATGATTGTGAAGGTTTGGGACTGAAGCACCTATACAAGCCTGCTATAGAGACCTTTGGAGAGGTAGGATCTCTCTTTGTTTGCTGTCTGCACTGTATTTCTGTTTTTTATCAGTGAACTTGGTTCACTTCCAAAATGTGTAAATATTTATATGACTTGACCCCTTGTTAAACATTGCTTATTCAAAAAAAAAAAAAAAAAACTTTTAGTAAATGTCCAGCTCTTGAGTAATCAGCCTGTTTTTTTTCTCTTGTAGGTTTTGACAATGTTTGAAGATAACTATCCTGAAGGACTCAAGAGATTATTAGTTATCAAAGGTAAGTTGTAAAGTTATCTACAAATGAATACTCTAAGCATTTACGGGTATTTAGAGACATTTATACAACTGTGCTGTTTAATTCTCAAATCTAATTGGTCAAAATGTGTTTTTCTATAATAGCAACTAGAATGAAGTTTTTTCTGTTTGTTTGTTTGTTTGTTTTTTTGCAGCACCCAAACTGTTTCCTGTGGCATATAACCTGGTGAAGCACTTTCTAAGTGAAGATACTCGCCACAAGATCATGGTTCTGGGCTGTAAGATAACCTCAGTTATTACACCTCCTATATTATCTATCATTCAAAATCTTCACTCTTCCTGTTGCGTTCACAGCCTTGACTAAGAATCACCCGACTCTACCCATAACACACTCACACAGATAATGTGTCTGATGTACATTTTGTTCTTTTGGTGTTCATCCAGCCAACTGGCAGGAGGTGTTAAGGAAACACATCGACCCTGAAGAGCTTCCAGCCGCCTATGGGGGAAACCTGACTGATCCTGATGGTGACCCACGCTGCAGGACCAGGGTGAGTAAAAGTCCAAAGTAACCCCTGGCTCTCAGCTCTAAGTACAGTAGGTGGCATAGGCTTGCTAGTAAATTAGTGCATAGTACAGTATAACCAGAACGGCATCGTTTCATTCTTTATAGTTCTAGCTCCTTGCTGCTCAAAATAGATGAGAGGATGTCCTGGAGTTTGGATTGGCGAGTTCATTCTGATGTAGTTCAGGTCAAGGCTCTGTGTGGGAAACTCCAGCTCTTCTATTCCAATCGCTTTTTCTACACTGTCGTGCTGGAACACGTTTGGGAAGTTCTAATCCTAGAACATACAAAGACATTCTATAGGACTGTGTATAGCTTCGTATCCATGTGGGAAACGACCACCTAAGGCTATGATTGTCACGTGATCAGTATGTTTAAAAAAAAAAAAGTTGAAACCAGACTTTTAAGCTTTTGTCTAAAATCAGTCAAATGTAATATTGACCTGGAGACTTGCTTGCTAATGTCTTGCTAGGTGTAGACTCAGTGAAAAAAATGGGTTGGTGAATACAGCACCATCATACCTTGATTGCCACATACATACAAGCACAGGTTCCTATCTGATAACAAAAAAAGCAACTGGGCTGAAAAGTATTAAGCTGTTTTATGACAGATTGTTTTTATGCAGTCTGTCCTGTGTTCATTTTCTCGACCTGGGTCATATCAGACCAAACCAACACAGTGAAAGCAGTGAATATTAGAGATCAGGAAAAAAATAGTTCAGTTAGGTATCACAGTTCTTTTGTGTGGCAATTCATGTATTGCCAGCCTGACTCCGACACCGATTTATAAAAATAATTTTTTAAGTTATACAGTATATGTTTAATTTGAGGTGGTAAAACATTGCTGTTCTTAAGGATCCTACAGGTGTTATGCTCTGAACTATTCAGAAGTTTTCAGCAGCGCAGCATCCTTTGTGTTAGGAGTGAATTATTTGCCAAATTTGTTTAGAATTGTATCAAAATCTGAAAACAAATTATAATGAATCACAATATTCATAAAACTAATCATGATATTTATAAAACTGTTGTACTAACAGAATTGCAATACACCCATTTAACCATGCCAATTAGTCTAATCTGCATGTCTTTGGACTGTGGGAGAAAACCGGAGAACAAACAAACTCCATGTACATAGACCCAGAGGCAAGAACTGAACCCTGACCCTGGAGGTGCGAGGCGACAGTGCGAGGCCACTGTGCCATCTTTAACAAATATATACTTCTAACAAATATATATTTTTTAAATATATATTTGTAAATGACTTGCACATCTTTGGCAGGAAGACATAGCTCTTCAGAAATATGCAAAAGAAATGCAGTTAACATAATACTTATGTCATATTTTTAAAACTATTGAACTATGTGAAAGCGAGATGACTTCTAAATAAAAAAAAAAAAAAAAAAAATATATATATATATATATATATTATAATATATACATATATAAATAAACAAATTTTATATTTCCTGTATTTTTATATATACTTTGTGAGGCTTGTTATTTTAGTAAGGAAGCTTGCAGAATTTATTGTTACATTTATGGCATTTGGCAGATGGCCTTATCCAGACATGTTATCTCATTACACATAAACAGTGTATAAGCAGCTGAGGGTTAAGGGCCTTGCTCAAGGGCCCAACAGTGACAAATTGGTGGTGCTGGGATTTGAACCTGGGACGTCTCGAACAGTAGTCCAATGACAAAATCATACTCGTTATTATTCTATCATTTCATATAAAGAGGTGACTTTGTCCTCTCCAGTCTCAAGACAGAGATTGTTTGCTAAGAGACTATAGTATAAACGTCACCTGCATGCGTGTTTGTTTCTCCTAACTTTATTTATTAATTTGTTCTCTTTATTATTGTATTTTTGCTTTCCATCAATGTCATTCCACAACAAATTTCTTATTAATTTTCTCTAACTCAAGCTGTTTCTTAAAATACCATGACGACTTTTCCTCATCACAACAATTTTGAATCTATGTTCACCGTTTCACATTATACCTCACTTTCCCATTAATTCCACATCATTTCCATTAATTTGACTGGTTGTTATTTCAATTGCTTAAATGGTAATGACTCTTTATCTCTTCAAAGGTCATGAAATAACTCGAACCCAATTTTCTATACAATAATATACTATAATACACAATAAGTATAATATAATACAGCGTTTGGGGCCAGTTTTAGCTTAAATGTTGATATAAGTACCTGATAATCACAGGTTGAGGAAATGTGTTCTAGTTGTTTTAGAAAAAAAAAAACAAATGACCTGCGACTGTCCTTTATTTATGTAACAGAATATGTTTTGCTTATTCAGTACGAGGAAATTCTGCAGTGGCAAGCGTTTACTATACTGTTAGTCATCACTGACTTTAGCATTAGTCTGCACGTCTGCAGAGCAGCACCGTCCGGTTGTGAAACTGTAATCATTCTTTGAAATGGCATGACAACAGCAACAATCATATAAACAATTGGAACGTAATTATTATTGCATAAGGTTTTATATCTTCAGACACGAACGTTTAGATAAAGATGGATGAAGACAGGGGTATTTAGGGCAATGTAATGCTGTATTGAGCAGAGCCCAAATCTAAATTGCTTTATTGCACATTTCGGGCTTGGATTACTGCGATTCAGCATTTTGTCCGGTATCAGTTTATCAACGTTATCAGGCAGAGTGAAAGCTGGTGCATTTACACCTTGCACACACTTTCTCCCCCTCACCCTTTGGCAGATATTAATGCGTCATTGTTTTTAATGGTGTCTAAAAAAAACAAAATGGCAAAATGTGGGACAGATTTCTTGCCATATATAGAAACATTATGGAATGAAACTTATGTAAAGCAAAAATATCTTTTCAAATATATAATAAATACATAGATGTTCTCAATCTGCACTGTCATGGTACAGTATGTCATGTTAGCTACCAGACTAAACAAATTAAATATGAAAATTAAATTCATGAATATGATTTTTTTTTTTTTTTAATCTGTCTGATTAGTTAACCTGCGTTAGCTCGCTGGCTGTTAACTTAATATTATAAACATTTGTGAATATGATTTGTGAAAAGTCTATCAGACAACCTGTAAGGTTAGCTCGTGTTATGTTAGCTGTGAAGATAATGAAAATAACATGCCCTCAGAAATCCTCCCATCAGGAATGTTACTGTGGTGTGTACTCCAGTAAACCATTCTACATACCATAGTATCACCATGGTACTCCAGACATTACCATGGTAAGCACGATGATGTGTACCACAATACACTGGTATCTTTGAATGTACTGTAATATTGTAGATTGTTTGTAATATTAAAGGTCTTGAGACATCGCAGGTAATGTTGGGAACTCCTAAACGAAATGAAAAACGACCAACATGTGATAAATGAAGTTCAAATCAAAAAGTGAACCAAGAAGCTATTACAAAATCTTAGATGGCATTATAATATGCTTTAGTGGGATTTTTTTGCAGTGTGTTCATGAAACTTTCTATAAATACATTGTAAGAACTTTTATTGTTTTAATATTACGCAAGGCTTCTTCGGATTCTTGTCTAATCCCATTTCTCGCTACATAAATACAGTATATTAATCACGCAGACAGTGTCTATAACGTTGCCTATTTGTCTCATGGAGACACAGGAAACTTTCATATAATCCCACTTCAAGGCTTATCCAGCTTTTGTGAATTAAATCATCTCTTCATACTTGGTGCTGACTCAGCAAGATCTCACAATTACAGATGCATATGCAGGTACAATCCAAAGCAAATCTGAGACATTTCAAGGACTACATAGACTCTACTGTATGAGCACTTATTATGGCTTTACTTAATCTGGCTAATATGGCTTTACTTATCATTATGAAAGAAATCATTCTTGATTAGTATAATCACTACAAATTAATGTGAGATCCTAGCATATGAGTGAGCTACCAGACTGTGTGAGTTTTCAAGTTTTTCCGCTTTCCGCATGTAGCGCAGCTCATTAGTCATCCTGCGTTCCCCAAACGAGAAATACCATCATGCCTTTAAAGGCCTGGTTATTATCTGACCTGTCTTGACATGTTGTTTGCTCGTAGATACATAGGTAAAGATGCTGCTCTCTGCAGGACTGAAGGAGAGGGCCTATTATGAAGTCCCGCCAGATTCCTTTTTTTTTTTTTTTTTGTGGGGGGGCTTTCACATTTTTTATGGAACTTTGAGCTCCCAAATGTGATCTTTCTTTCTTTCTTTCTTTCTTTTGTTCATTAATTATTGTTAATTTATTTTATTATTATAAATGATAATTAAAAATTTTTTATTTAGAAATACAGCTGGTTTTTGCCTGTCCCACACTGTCCCAGGATAGTATGGCTTTAAATAGACCACATTTTTGTGTTTTGTGTTAATGATTCCAAAGGCTTCTTTGGCTGTCTGCAGTAAATCTTTGTCCAACACGGACCTCGACATTTCATTAATAAGCATGCGGAAAATCAAATAGATAAGGTGCCAGGGTTGATCTTTATGAGTAAAGATGCCTAGGTCTTGTAGATAACTTTGATACTTTACAGTGGACAAGGTAAAAATCATTCTGTGTATATACTGTACTGTAGGTTACAGTTTGTGGATTTTGTTTGTTTGCCTTTCTTTAAATTGAAAAACGGGAAGATTTGTGCCGTCAAACCACCACACCGGTCAGTTTGCACTGTACAGTACAGTATATGTCCTATCATGTCATCTTCATCTTTAAATACCTTTTTCATTCACTTTAACTATACTTTTTCAAAGTTTTCCTTACTTTTATTTTGGATGATTAAAGCTGAAAAAGTGTTATTTTTTCTTATGTATGGATTTCTTTCAAAGAACTGGTCAGAGTGTGTGAAAAATGATCATTGCAGGGGTTTTAAGAAACAGGAAGCTGAATGTTTTGCCTGGAATTCTGAGCTGTGCAAATGAAGGAAGAAGTGGTCAGGGGTTTGGAAGGTTGGGAGAGTTTCTAGTTTGCATATTCATAAAAATGTGATGTGTAAGCACTTTTAAGACGGTATTACACAATTGCCTGATCACTATGATTTGACTGTACAACAGTCCTTTGCTTCTATATATCAATATATCAAAAGCCATGAAAAAAAAAACATAAACTACTATAAGCTCCTGTGTTATTATGTTTTATATAGTTATTATGTACTAATAAATATCTTTGCTTTGATTTATGGCAATATAAAAGGCAGTTGATAAATTACTATGTGTGAGGGCAAGTATACAGTACATGCGAAATTATGCAAACTGGCACTACAACATCTAACAAGGGTTAATTTGCAATAATTACGTGAATTGCATGAAAAGAAGGTACATACACCGATCTGCCATAACATTACAACACAAAACATTATTATAAGCCAGTATTATGTACTGTAGGTGCCCTTGCACTGCTGGTGCAGCTCTGGCCCCTGGCATGGCTCCATGTGATCTCTGGGGTGTGCTGTGGTGTGCACCAGGGTGTTGGCAGTGAATCCTTTGAGTGCTGTGGGTTGTGAAGTGGGGACACCATGGATCAGACTTGTTTATCCGATGCATCCCATGTCAGTTCAATCGGATTGGAATCTGGGAGATTGGAGGCTGAGTCAGCGTCCTCTGCCTGCCACGCCCTTTTTGTAGAAATAACCTTTCTGTTGTGACTATCATGAACTTCTTTCAATGAGTTGGGCTGCATTGACTTTTCTGTGGAATTGGATAAGACAGGCTGGTCTTTGCTCCCCACAGGCATTGATGAACCTTGGGTGTCCATGATCCTATCACTAGGTTACTGGTATGTAACTAATCAATGTTAAATTGTTAATGTTATGTGGTGTTAATGTTATAGCTGATCAGTGTCTTATTGTATAACATTATCAAGAGATGGTTTAGTAAGAATATTGCCTCATATTGCATCATTGTCCATGTTCAAGTGTCTATACTATAAAATGTTGTTATACGAACATCCAACGCTGTAGAAGTGTAGCTATATTTAAACATTAAATATTACTACACTGCCCAGCAAAAAAAAAAAAAAAAAACAGTCACATGCTAATATTTTATTGGAATGCCCTTTGCTTTGATTACGACACTCATTCGCCGTGGCATCATTTTGAGTTCAATGTCACAACATTTATTTCCATCGCGAATCACATTATTGTCTCTCTAAGATCAAAACCGCTGCGTAATGCCTTCTCCAGCACATCCCAAAGATTCTCACTGGCGTTATGGTCTGAACTCTGTGGTGGCCAAACCATGCGTGAAACAATTTGAGCACAATTAATCCTGGTGTCGTAATCTTGAAATATGCCTGTGCCAAAAGGGGATGAAAAAAAATCCATTAAAGAAACACCTGGTCATTCAGTATATTCAGGTCGTCAGCTGACCTCAATTTTTGGGGCATGAAATATTGCTGGTTTAGTTTCCTAACATGGTTGCTTAAGAAATGAGAAGCTATTCACTGCATCGGTTAGGGTTAAATACCTTGTTGCCAGCTGAACCATATTAATCAGTGCAGAAGATTTCCAATGGAAGCTTATTTGCTTACTTAAATCCAGGTGGTGACACTTTATTTTTTATTTATTTATTTATTTTTGGCTGGACAGTATATAAAGACAGATGACACAAAAAGATCAATAGAAAAGTAATAACCATAACCGAGTAAAATGCCTCCACATGGGACTTTAGGACACATCAGGGGTCAACGAGGTGTCCTCCACTGATGTTCAGACTGTGTCTGATTGTATGACTAGTTTTTCTAAACTAAAACCAGAAGAACTGAATCTCTTGTAAGATGTATTTCCTGTAAATGTCTATGTGTTCATGCACACACAATTCTGTATGAACCATGCCAGCCAGTTGTAGCACTAACCATGCTGTCATCTGTGTAAGTTTCATTTTCTATCATTCATTTCATCCTATTATTAAACCATGACGAATGTCTTGCCTGAGCTGAACCATAACCAATTCGTCTCTGCACAGATTAAACAGGGTGGCCTGGTGCCCAAGTCCTACTACGCACGAGAATTTATTAGGCAGCAGTACGACCAGTGTGTGTCTATCAGCCGCGGCTCCTCCCATCAGCTCGAATATGAGATCCTCGCTCCAGGCTGTGTGCTCAGGTAACACAACATTTTCTACGACCCAGGAATGTGACGGCAGCCCAGTATAGCGCTGGTCAGTGATAAAGAACAAATTCTATAGTTTCAGCATGAAAAAACTGAAATCTAATATCATTCTTTCATAATAGAATGTGTCCATAATACGATGAGTCCAGATGTTTACTATGTTCTAGAAGTTTCCATAACTCGATATTCTTTAAAGGACAATTAAAAAGACTAGGCTCGAATTTCCGTCTTCACCTATTGAGTTTTTATTACTCTTTCCACGGTAGCTTTCTGTTTCTCTATTCTAACGTTTGGGGTGAAAATAAACTCAAGCTCCTGTCCATGATGTTTTTCCTGCTCTGTGTTTGGTCTCCGTCCTCAGGTGGCAGTTCTCCTGTGAGGGCGGGGATATTGGCTTTGGAGTCTTTACGAAGAAGAAACTGGGTGAATGGCTGAAGGCAGGTAATATGCAGGAGGTCCTGGCCAGTCAGCGCTACAACGCACACCTCGTACCTGAGGACGGAACTCTGACATGCACTGACCCGGGAGTGTGTAAGTGGACAATAAGAGAGGATAACGGATGCGTTTTCACTGTATAGTTTCATATGTTAATTTTTGAAATTGTAGACAGTAAACTTTTTCTTCCCACATTTGGGTTTGTGAGATCAAGGAAGCATTATTTGCAACCAGTCACATCAAATCATGTATAGTATTCCGTCACATTTTGGGTGGTTAAAATTATGCATCTTTTTAGATTCCTGGCTCAATAAGCTAATTTTTTATGCTAAGTTTATTACTGTATCACGTCCTGTTGATGAGATATGATCTCATTTGTTTACTGGGAAAAAAATCCTATTTTTAAATCCTATTTTTAGAATATTTAAATGAGGATTCTGTTACGTAGGAAGAAAAAGGGGACCTTCAGTCTCATTTTGACAAAATTGTTCCCCCTTTACCTCTAAAAATAACTTCGCCAGCAGGATGTTTTTATATCGCTTTAGCTTTATAAGCTATAAAGCTTTAGCTTATAGTTGGGTTTATAAAATGCTTTAAAATATTTTACTTTTGATCTTTATTTTAAAAAATGACAAAGGTAGAGCTGTGGGTCGGGTCTGGGATACCCACAATTTCAAAAATTGATTATTTTTCTCTCATAGTTTGTAGCAGTACTGTGTGGTGTCACACGTCTTGTAGTATTATGTAGCTATTATTATTAGTTAGTTATTTATTTGTAGTAATTATAATTATAATAACAATGTTGTTCTTCTTTCGGGTGCTGCTTTTGTTAAATGGTTGCCAAAGTGGATCCGAACATTTTTGTTTTGGTGCAAGTTTTACACTGGATCCCCTTCCCGACTTAATACTCCTGTTTTTATCCCGGTTTTGGACTGGCATTAAGGATACCCTGGGTGGCTGGGTTTGAGCATCAGGGAATTCCACTAAGTCACTACTGCCCCTATAATAATAATAATAATAATAATAATAATAATTATTATTATTATATTTATAGAAAATATGAACACTTCCACTACTCATCTGTTTAATTAATATTACAGCTACACTTCTTGCATTGTATTCAATGTTAACAATAATACTTTGTTAAAAAACTCTTCAAATATAAATATTGCATTTGTAATGACATTTTTTGCCTGATGCTACACAGCTTAAAAGATATTACATCTTATTTGTATACATATCATCTTATTTCATATAATTTATGTCCGATTTATAATTCCGCTTGACCATATAGCACACTATTATAAAAGGAATTTATTTATGATCGTGATATCTGGTATCACACAGATAAGGATGAGTTCCCTTTTTTATTTATTTATTTATTTATTTATTTTTTTTTTTGAGGATTCTTTCTGATAAGGTCTCAGGAAGTTTTTCCTTGGCTTTTCACCTCTGGATTGGTCATTAGGGAAAAACAGATACAGCTATAATTTTATGGTTTTTTCTTTTCTCCAGAATTATAATTATATAATATATATAATTATATATAATAATTATATTCCTGTAAAGCTGCTTTGTGACAATGAATGTGATAATTGTTTAAAGTGCTATACAAATAAAATGCAATTGAAATCGAATTGAATTTGCACAAAATATTTATAGAAATATTTTAACTTTTAATACCCTTATGGTTAAAAAAGCACTTTACTGTTAATTCAGGGAAAAATTGAATGTGTATCCAACGATAAAATCATTCTAGAATTCAATCATTTAATTCTGTTTTCTAATGTAATGCAATTAATAATTATATTTACTAATTAAAATTTTGTTTCAGACGTTCTGCGATTTGACAACACTTACAGCATCTTCCAGTCCAAAAAAGTCAGCTTCTCTGTGGAAGTCCTTCTGCCCAGCAGCGACAGCCGATCAGGGCCCGAGACGAGCAGGACGCCGGGACGGGGTGTCCAGAACGGTCACTAGGGTGTGATGTCCTATCCGCCTGTTTAGAGAGTGTCGAGTGGAGCAAATCAGTACTTGAAATGTCCTGTCTCATATGCACAGTAATTTCCAGACGAAAAAGGTTTGGAACTGTAATTACTTGTTTTGTAAAAATGCTGCTTGTGAGAGGAGAAGAACGCGATGTTGATTGAAAACTTGACGTACAGTAACTTCATTGGAAGTGATTAGCTGCACAAGACATGGAGTTAACATTCCTTCAACATTTACCTTTGTACAACGCAACTGCGATCATGTCAAATCTGGGTTTTTCTGTCATGTTTTTCTTCTGCACTGAGGAGGTTTGGGTACAGCTGTGCTGCACAGGAGGGTGTTGCTGAAATAGATGCTTATTTTTGGCACTTTACAAAGATCCGGTTAACTTAACTTTAAGACTTGACATGAATATACAGTGTGTAAGCAAAGACAAGCACTTAGTATTATTATGTATGGATTGTATAAGCATTATAATGGATATAATAATGGATGATGCAATACTGTGCAAAAGTCTCCGGCATCCCGGTACAAAAACAAAACGCATTATTACTATATACTATGAAGCATAGTGTATATTATAGTATTCATTCTTAATATTTTTATTTTTTGTCATTAGTTTTTATATTTTGCATTACCGAGTCAGTGTGAGTGCACTTTAAAATTCCAGGCATTACTTTTTCTACAAGAAAATGTTTGTGTGTCAGTAACGATGAATTTTTTTTTTTTAATTAGACTATGAAAGTGAAGTACTTTTCATAATGTATATTCTTAGCTAATTTCCTTATAGTATAAATCTGCACGAACTGTACTAAAAATCCTAGACCTAAGGCTTATTTTTTATAAAATATAATTGATATTTAGATTATTACCATGCTCTCTCATGCTTTATAGTATTTTTATTCAGAAATTCCTTTTTTTTTTTCAAAAGGGTTTTCTTTGCAGACTTTTGCACAGTACTGTACTGTATGTGTAAGATCCATACAGTATCATTTTAAAAGAAATAATAATCACATACTTCCATTATATTTCCGTTAAGATCGTGTACCAGTAGTGAAGGTTATTCAAATTCAAATGCTTTGAATGCAAAACTCATATTGATAGCTTTAAAATCAGTTTTATTTAAATTATAAAGCTCTATCTTGGTTCTTGGTTGGTGCCGGTGTATACGGATCCTTTTCATGGGAACCTTGGCATCATGCACACATATGCTCATAGGGCAGTTTAGTGTAACTGATCCAAATACTGGCATCTGTACAGTGTGAGAAGCAGAGAGAATCAGATAACCTGGAGAAGGAAAGAAAACAGGTGGATTCAGTAACCTGAGCTAAGGATAGAACTAAGACCCTAGAGCTGAGAGATGACAACACCACCTACTGGACCACCATACCACCCAGGCTTGGAAATGTTCATTTAAAACAAAGTAAATTGCTTGTGGTTCTGCAATTAATACAATTTTAGGAATGTCAATATATGTTGAAGAATAAAGTCACTATAGATGTTTATTTTAATGATTATTAAACCAATATAGAACGCAGAGAAGGCAGTCTGTTGACGTAGTGTTTAGCGCTGTCACCTTGCACCTCCAGGGTCCGGGGTCGATTCCCGCCTCAGGTCTGTCTGCATGGCGTTTGCATGTTCACCCTGTGCTTGGTGGGTTTCCTCCGGGTACTCCGTTTTCCTCCACAATCCAAAACAATGGCGATTAAGCTAACTGGCTTAATCAAATTGCCTGTTGTGTGTGTGAACGAGCAAGTGAGTGTGTGTATTTGTGTTTGCCCTGTGATGAATAGGCACCCCGTCCAGGGTGTACCCCGTTTCTAAATCTCCTGGGATAGGCTCCTCGGCCCCAGAGACCCTGTATACAGGATATAGACGATGACTGAGAGAGTGAGTGAGAGAGCAGTCTCTAACGCACATGGATTCAGAGAAAGCTTTATACTGATTGACAATCATGACTTTTTAAATATGGCCAGATCATTTCATCATTTTAGAGTTTAACCTGATTCATTCATTCATTACTAATCTATGACTGAAGTCGTTTCATTTCCAACCTCCAAGAACATCCCAAATACTGATGTCATGCACATTTCAGTGTAAATTTGTATGTATAAATTAGTTTAATACCATTTTATTGAAGCTTGACTTATACCGTAAGCGCCTATACAGTATATATGTAGTTGAGTGCAAAAGTTTGCATACCCTTATGACAAAATGGAGATAAGGAAATGCTATTATAATAATGTATTTAGCTAGGTTTTAACGATTCCTTTATCACTACAGGTAGCGAAAATGATCTGCATCGTATTAAAAGCAAATCTAGTATAAACATGATGTATGTATGTAATAGTATGTATTTTCATTAAAACTATTTGTTTCTTAGATTTTATTGCGCTGTTTTATGATAGTGACATTTTGGAGTTTTCATTTTGCTTGAAAAAAAAAAGGTACGTTTTTCTTTTTCTTGGAGAATTCAAACTGTTGTTTAGGAAAAATCTAATATTTGCAAACCTAATAAGTACAATTAATTTATTGCACTGTTTTCTGTATTAAAGTGTTCTAATTGTCAATTAAATTATTTGTAGAAGACATGTTTATTTGATCGGTCCTTGTCATTACCTGTACATATTTTTGAATGAGTTTTTATTAGTATTGTTTCATTGGATCAAGTTCTTCAGTAATGGGACCAGTAATGTTAGATCAGTGCCTTTTTGTCTGTTAAACTGTCATCTATATGTGTATGTATGTGTTGTATTGTTGTTGACTCATTAAATGCTTTAATTGTAATAGAATAATTGGCTAATTAAACGATATGTCAGTTAAAGCTGTGTGAGTCTCCGTGTTTCACTTTTCAATCACAGATAGGTTATAGTCACCGTATGAGCACTGATTAGATGGCACTTTGTTGAAAGATGAAGATGAAAAATGTTTGTGCTTGAGAGAATGACTTGGTAAAATAATAAAGATGATGATGATGAAGAAGAAAAAGACGACAAATTATTCATCACAAAATAATTTTTAGCCAACTTGCTTGAGACAACAACAATAATAATAATACGAAGAAGAAAAAGTAGATGATGGAAAAAATATTGGTCACGAAAAGATTTTTGCCTAACTTGCTTGAAACAGTGACTTGGTTAAAAAAAAAAAACACAGATTGAGATGATGATACTAACAACCACAACAATACTTCAATACTGATCACAAAGTCGTTTTGTACCAGCTTGTTTGAGACAACTACACTGATGATTACAACAACTATAGTAATAATAATCATCGTTATTATTATAATAATAATGTGAAGAACGTAGACGAAGGAAAAATTATTGATCACAAAATAATTTTGTGACAACTTGAGACACTAACTTGGTAAAAGAAAAATATATAGATGGTAATAATGATAACACAAAGCAAAACAAAAAAGAAGGAAAGAGGGAGGAGGACAGAAAAACATGAAATTAAAAAATAAAACTTAATTGAGCCCTAAAACAACAGCTTTATGCCAAGACAAATAATGCATAGATAGATAGATAAATAGAAAGAAACAAATTTTAAATAGCAGTCGTCATGCATTAAAATGAAGCAGCTTAATATTTTGAATGTGATAAAGCCTTAAATGAATATAATAAATGAGCAGTTGGCGCCCTCTGGCGGACATCTAACTACATTAAGAGTTTCATTATCAAGAGTTACCACTAGATGGAGCCATTTTTTAAATACAGTAAACCGAGAGCATGCTATGTTAAAAAGGTAAATAAATAATTACTTTTTTGGTGCTGTTTTAGGACAGTGATATTTAATTAATGGCACAACTAATTTAAACAGATGTTTAAGAAAAATCCTATATTTGCAAAGCTAATATTTAAAATTGATTGATTAATTATTGCAGTGATTTCTGTATAAGATTGTTCAAAGTATTGTATAAAAAATGGTAATTAAATAATTTGTAGAAGATATGTTTATTTGATTGATTCTTGTCATTACCTGTACATAAAAAATAACTTTTATATTTTAGTATTGTTTCATTAGATGTGCTTAAATCATTTGAACAGTAATGTTAGATCAGTGCCTTTTTCTCTTTTACACTGGCATCTGTCCTGTATATATGTGTGTGTGTGTGTGTGTGTGTGTGTGTGTGTGTGTGTGTGTGTATGTGTTGTATTGTTGTTCATTCATTAAATGATTTAAATGTATTTGAGTAATTTGCTAATTAAACTAATATGTCTTTTACAGCAGTGTGAGTCTTGGTGCTTCACGTTTCTACCACAAATAGATTATAGTCACAGTATGAAGAAGTTGAGCTGACCGACTGATTAGATGGTTAGTTTGTTAAAGGTTGAGTCGACATACCCATGTAAAAAAAAAAAAGATGATTATGATAATGAAAAATTAGAAAATAATTTAGTGCCAACTTGCTTCAGAAATTGACTTGTCCAGGAAGATACCAAGAAGAAGAAAAGGAAGACAAGTGGGATGAAAAAAAAAACCTTATTAAGCCAAAAGGAATAGCTTTATTTCAAGACAAATATATAGACAAGTAGATAAATAGATTTTAAATCGCAGTCTCCATGCATTTAAAGCGCAGCTTAATGTCTTTAGGGTGTGATTAAAAGCACAAGATGAATATAAATAAATAGATAAGCAGTTGGCGCCCTCTGGCGGCCATCCTATCTAACTACATGAAGAGTTTGATTATCCAGAACTACCACTAGAGGGAGCCAATATTTTTTGATGAACCTAGAACATTCACGCAACCCATACAGCATGCTAAGGAACCTAATAAACACCCAAACTTATACATTATGTTAATACATTATAATACATGTAATACATTATGTTAACAAATATGAACATGTAAAGTGTATTTTTGTATGACCTGTAAACTGGGAACAAGAGACATTTTGGGTGAAATCAAGCTCTTTCTACTTCCTGAAGGAATTCTTATGAATTCTTAAATAATTCAGTGTTATAAAAACTTCAAAAAACAAACGACTGTAAACTGAACACATTGAACTAACTGGTGTTGAAAGCATTGAGAACTGTATTGTGAGTAAAGCCTGTGGATATGATATGAGTCAAAACGGCTGACACCACATGTACTGTAAGGCAGGTCAGCAAACCACCAAAAGAACACGTTTTTTAACTGCTGAAGACCTTTTGTTGCTGATAGAAAAGGTGGCTGGGTCGATATCACTATAATCTGCCTTTGAGACCTCAGAATAAAAAAATATATAAATAAATTTAAATGAGTGAGTAAGTGAGACTGTAAGCTGTTATAAATGCAAGATGTTCAAGCTCCAAAACTTTATATATAAATAACCTGCATATGGACAATATACAGTGTGAGCAAATCGCAAAATATGTTCACACTGTAATGGACAAATTCAAAGTAGGGTAAATAAATTTTCATACTATATTGTGAATACCATGTGTGAAAATGTCACTTAATCTATATGCACATGTCCACCATGTCATGGAAAGATTGATGACAGGGTGGACCATGACAGCATGGACATTTATGTTTGCTAAAGTTAGCATTTAATGAGCACATGGTGTATGTTCAGCAGCATGATTCACTGTTTAAGGGGACAGTTTATCACATATTTAAAATTTCTGAAAAGTTTTTATCCTTATTTTTATTTTACTATGACAGTGTGGACATGTTAAGCCACAAAGACAATATTAAACTAAAAACGCAATATGATGGAAATTAGCATGCGTAATACGTGTGTGTAAATACTTAATGTACTTACTGCAGTTGTCTCAACCTCTGTTGAAGAAAGACAATATGATGCTGGTGATGTCACTGATGACTTTGGTCAGTTTCTCTAAGGGGCAGTTACCCCATGTACAAAATGTTGATTATTTTTTATTAAAAATCAACTTGACTTGTTCAATAAGAACATATGAAACGTTTTATTTTGTGTCATTTAGTCACTTATTGCGCTCACTGAGTTTAGCATACAATAGCTAAAGCATAGCATAGCATTGCTGTGTTCTTACCACAGCCTGCCAGGTGGTGCCAACACAATCCTGCTCACCAATTTCTTCATGCTGCTCAAACTCCTGAACACCGTTTTGGGTCAAGAGATCGGCACCATGTACAACCGGAAGAAGCTTGTAGAGATGCTGAAGGTCACTGAGCAATATAACAACCTGGTCAGTAAGGAGTTGAATATGATACAGGGTGCTCTAGAGCTCGGGACTGAAACAGTCGAGGTTGTCATGACGCCACTTTCAAACCGTTTCATGATTCAAGACAAGCCCATGTTGGAATTCAACACCATTTCGGTGATCATGCTTCACACGCATCCCTGTGTACGAGGAGGAGCGCATTAATATCACGGACATCCTGCTTGTTAAGGACCTGGCCTTTGTGGATCCAGACAACAAGCAACCAGTAACATCATGTTACAGTTTAGAAAGCCAGCAAATAGTAAAGAAAAGAAAGAGATACTTCGAAAAATATACAAAACAGGCTGTATAACAAAGTGATTTAATAAAAAAAATAAATAAATAAAAAAAAACAGTCATGGACCAGGATGAAATGTCAGGCAGAAATACAGCTTCCTGTTGTTAGAAATACAATCAAAATTTCCCACATAAAGAAAGTTTTTATCAATTCTGGAAAATGGGGACGTGACACTGTGATGAAAAGAAGACATTCTGTTGACTATTTCATATTGTCCTGTAGCTTAGTTTCAGTTGGTAATGGCTAAATGTTTTTGTGGCGACAGTTACCTACGGTGATGTAGTGGTTAGCACTGTCGCCTTGCACCTCCAGGGGCTTGGTTCGATTCCCGGCCAGGCTCGATTCCTGTCTCTGTGCATGGAGTTCGCATGTCTTCCCCGTGCTTGCTGGGTTTCCTCCCACATCCCAAAGACCTGCAGATGAGGCTGATTGGCGTTTCCAGATTGCCTGTAGTCTGTGTATGTGTGTGTGTGCCCTGCGATGGATTGGCATCCTGTCCAGGCCTCGTGCCCTAAGTCTCCTGGGATAGGCTCCAGGCCCCTGCGTGACCCTGAATATAGGATGAAGCGGTATAGATGATGAGTGAGTGAGTTACCTACAAATGTTTTTTTTTCTTTCAGAATTTAACAACATTCAACGAACTGTTAGGTAAACAGTTTTTAATCATACTGTTATCAGAATGGATTGTTATTAAATCTCAACTCATAAATGTAATGCTTTGCTTATAAAATCATCAGATACACACATCGTTGTTGTAAAAAAAATGGCACATGTAGCTATTAAGTAAAGTAGTAATATGAGAAAAAAAGAGAAAAGAATTAAGCATCATTAAGTAATTCATTCTTCAATAAAGTATCAATCAATCAATCAATCAATCAATCAATCAATCAATCAATCAATCAACATTTATTTCTATAGCACTTAACAGCAACCTAAGTTGTACCAAAGTGCTTCACAGTTCTAAAAATGACAATACAATGCCATTAAAAATAGAAATAAAAATACAAACAGAATAAAATAAAAGTAGTTCATTTCATTATGAAAGACTGAAATTACTGTACAAAATCAGGTCATACTCTTGTCATTTTTCGTTTTGGCTCTCCTGGAAAGTTGCTCAAATGTCACTTACGACCCTCTGATTCTCACGCCTCGTTACAGTATAATATTAATTTCCAGTATACCTTAAAAGCAGTGAAGGGAGAAACAAAATATGCGAAACAGGATGTGTAACACAGGGCAAAGTTATTAAAAATAAAAAAAACATTCATGTACCTGGATGAAATGTCAGACACAAAGACTGTGTTTCCTGTTGTTATAAATACGATAAAATTTTCCCACATGCGGAAAGTGAAAACATTTTTGATCATTTCTGGAAAATGGGGATGTGACACTGAGAAAATGAAACATTCTGTTGACTTATTGTCAACCTAAGCGACTTATTATTCTGTAGCGTACTTTCAGTTGGTAATGGCTAAATGTTGTAAGTAGTTATTAATTAGTCTTATTAGACTAACCACTTAGGCTCATTCAATTCGATTCAAAACAGTTCAGCTTCATTTATGTAGCACTTTTAACAGTGGTCATTGGCGCAAAGCAGCATTTCCAAAATCAAAAAGAAAATTAGAGAAACAAGTTCAAAATGTGGGAGAAAACAGATAGCTGGATGGATGGATGAATGGATAAACACTGCAGCCAGTTTACAGATTATACAAGAAGTAAGCAAAAAGCAAATTTCAATGAGAAAATGATAAAGTTAGACATACAAACAATATCATAAGATACACTGATATACTTTTTATATTTACACATACATGATAACTGTATAAACTGGCTTGAACGAAACTGTACATAAGATGCACCAGCAAGTTGTAATATAGTAATAAAATTGCAAATAGTAATAAAATGAGAATTAAATGAATGAAAGGACATGACCACAGTGCAACGAAGACAGAATGTATAAGAGCCTATTTATAGTGATGTCAGAAAAGGTCATCTCTCTCTCCTGACCCCGTCATTACAGAGTTATTGTAAAGTCTAACTGCAGAAAAATATTCCTGTAGTGTACTTTGTCACTGAAGCATTCTCTTACTGAAAGTGCTCCGGCTGTTTAGCCAGTAAGTTGTGGATGGGATATGGGATGCTCTCCTTCTCCGTCTCTTCACTATCAACTCCAAACACTCCAAGGGAATGACCAACACTGAAATGTATAAATCAAATATGTACAAATCAAAATGGTCAGATTGTCTCTGATGAGCAAGCCGAGGGTGACGGTGACAAGGAAAAACTCCCTGAGATGGCAATAGGAAGAAACCTTGAGAGGAACCAGAGTCAACAGGGAACCCATCCTCATCTGGGTGATAATTGGTAACAGAGACTGATTTGCAGTCAAACTGTTTGTTAGGCGGTTGGAAGTTCAATATAACAAAAGATGTGTTTAAGTTCATAAATAATAAATGATAATAATATGTTATTAATTAGCACAGAATAATTGAATTAATTATAGGTTTTAATGTTATAAACTATATTTTTAATATCTTATCTGGTCAAATGGTTTAGTGGTTGAAATGTTTACAGAATTTTATAACGTTCATTGAAATGTAAGGTGGCACAGTGGCTTAGTGGTTGACACTATTGCCTTGCATCTTCAGGGTCCGGGTTCGATTCCCGTCTGCTTTCCTCCCACAGTCCAAAGACATGCAGGTTAGGCTAATTGGCATTTCCAAATTGCCTGTAGTGTGTGAATGTTGACCAGGGGTCCAACCATGGTAGTAAAATGGGAATAAATACAATGGACAATATTGGCCTCCCTAGTTGTGAAGTTGGTCCTTAGATGGATGGATAGAACGAACTGATAGGTATACGTTTTTTATTTAATCATATGTAATATTATCAGAATAGAATGGTATTAAATCTCAACTCATAAATATAATTCTTTGCTTATATGTCATCAGATGTGCCCATTATTTTGGATTATTTTGAAAAATGAAATGATGGTGCCAAAAAAGTGAATGTAACTTTTAATTAAAGTTATAATATGAGAAAATGTTGTACATTACAGTATACTTCCATCTATGTGTTTATGGAATTTTATTATTAAAGACAAAATCATTTGCTTAAATGTCAACTTACGCCCCATTCTGGTGGTTCTCACCCCTGGTTATAATACAACATCATATAGAAAAGCTAAAGTTCCAGTCTACCTTAAAAGCAGTGCAACCCCTCCAGTCAACCTTAAACAATATAACGCCGAAGGGAGGCTCGTCCTGCTCTAAGACGTGACGTATCGGACGTTGATTGGCGATATGTTAATCGGGAGGCGGGCGTGGCGAAATGAGTAGGTGACGTCAGGCGTGAGCTCTCGGAGAGAGCGCATAACAAACATGGCGACACGATGGTGCGGAGGAAAAGGGATCACGCTGACTTTTATTCTGCTGCTGTGGCCCGGAGAGTGCGCGAGCGCGGCCGAAGCGGCGGCCGAGGCCGGCAGCGAGAGCCGCATCCTCGGCGTGCGCTTGGAGAGGAGCGACAAGCCGGCGGCGACCACCGACGACGGGATCATCCAAGTGACGGAGGAGAGCAACATCTCGCTCAGGCTGTACGGTCTGCGCATCGGCAATGACACTTGGTCGCGGGTGAAGTTCGTGGAGGTCGGGGACGACAGCGAGCACTCTCAGAGCGGTGAGAGATTTAACAGGACTTGCACTGATTTCACCAAAGACATCATTATTCAAAGTGGCGTGAACGTGACCCGCCAGGGGACCTCGGGGGTCCTGAGCGTAAAGATCAAGCTGCTGAGGAAAAGTGAGGCGCAGAGGGATTACGCGCTGTGCATCAGGAACGACCAGGATGCCAGGTGGTACCTTCTGGGAGACAACGATGGCAGGATACGTGTGGTGGAGGAGAAGAAGTCCATGCTTCCCCTGTGGCTTCAGGTCATCCTGATCTGCTGCCTTCTGGTGCTGTCCGGCATGTTCAGCGGTCTCAACCTGGGGCTGATGGCTCTGGATCCCATGGAGCTCCGGATCGTTCAGAGCTGCGGCACGGACAAGGAGAAAAAGTACGCCAGGAAGATCGAACCTATCCGGAGAGAAGGGAACTACCTGTTGTGCTCGCTCCTTCTCGGGAACGTGTTAGTCAACACGACTCTGACCATCCTCCTGGATGATCTCATAGGTTCAGGCCTTGGAGCTGTCGTCGCTTCAACGATCGGCATCGTCATATTCGGTGAGATTGTCCCACAGGCACTGTGTTCCCGCCACGGCCTGGCAGTCGGAGCCAACACCATCCTGGTCACCAAATTCTTCATGCTGGTCACCTTGCCGCTCTCGTACCCCATCAGCAAACTCCTGGACTGCGTTTTGGGTCAGGAGATCGGCACCGTGTACAACCGGGAGAAGCTGGTAGAGATGCTGAAGGTCACTGAGCCGTACAACGACCTGGTCAAAGAGGAGCTGAATATGATCCAGGGTGCTCTGGAGCTCAGGACTAAAACAGTCGAGGATGTCATGACGCCGCTTTCGAACTGTTTTATGATTCACAGCGATGCCGTGTTGGACTTCAACACCATGTCGGAGATCATGGAGAGCGGCTACACGCGCATCCCTGTGTTCGAGGAGGAGCGCACTAACATAGTGGACATCCTGTTTGTGAAGGACCTGGCCTTCGTGGATC
The DNA here is from genome assembly GCA_011419295.1 of Clarias macrocephalus. Lineage (NCBI taxonomy): Eukaryota > Metazoa > Chordata > Actinopteri > Siluriformes > Clariidae > Clarias > Clarias macrocephalus. The sequence goes on from JAAGKR010001663.1 coordinate 47,403, forward strand.
CAGACGACTGCACGACCCTGAAGACCATCACCAAGTTTTATAACCACCCCGTCCACTTTGTGTTCCACGACACCAAGCTGGATTCCATGCTCGAGGAATTTAAGAAAGGTGTGTCCGGGATGCGTTTGCTCATTTTGTGTGTTATTTAGACTCAGTCAGGGTTTTCAGGGTGTTCTTAGGAGAATCACAGGTAGGTGACTGTTCATGTTCCTCGTTCCGTCTATAAAAGCTCTGGAACGTATTCGGGTCATTCTCCAAAAATGGTGGAAAGTGCCGTCACTGAGATTTGCTGATGCTAGTATCATTTAAATTAACATAACAAGACACTTTTTGAAATATATGTTCAAGAAATATAGTGTGTACTTTCAGTCATGAAACACACTTTCTTAATTTAATGGTCAATTTCACAGAAATGTCTCGTCACTTTGATCATACACTGAAAAAAAAAGTCTGTTGGCTTTATATGAAAAAATTTTGTACATCGGTTGCACATATTAAAGTTATGTTTGCTTCAAATGATTAATGAAAAGAAATGAAAGTGGAACTATATGCTTTTCATCTAAAGATTCTTTTTTTCTCATGAAATGAATCTCACAATATCTCACAATATCAAAAACATCAATATCTTATAAAATAAGTAAAACAGTAAAATCATAAAACAATAATTCATATTTATTTCATTTAATTAATTATCAGTCACCCCAAGCTATGTCATTGGTGTTACTGTTACACGCAAAAAAAAAAAAAGAGTTTTATTTTGAAATACATTTGACCATTTGAAATTGTTCCAGATCACTAGATGAAAAAGTTTTGCAGATGTCTCACTTCATTTGTTTAAAATTGTCACATGATTTATTTTGCAATTTTATACAAAGCTTTTAGGTCCATCATTAGCGTTACTCATTTTATAATTATTAGCTGTCACAACACTGGACATAAAAAAAAATGATTAATGCATTTAATAATTAATTGGAAAACAAATGGAAACCATTTTATAAATACATAAGATCTTACTTTGAATTGTCATTGGTGTTAAATATCATTGGTTTGTTACCAATAAAGAGAAGAGAAATAACACCAGTGACAATGTCAGTCCCTGTATACATGAGCCATATAACAGATCTCTAAAAAAAAAAATAAATTCATATCTGATTCATTATCTATTCTTTTCATTTATGCCCTTGTACTTCTCCTGAGGTATGGCAACATTTAATGCAGGTGAAAAGCAAAGATTGTGCAGACAGAGGAGAGACGCAGACCCTGCACGTAGGACTAGGTACTTGGCGGAACGCCATAAGTGTTATCTAAATGATGTCCTGTCCAAAAAAAGGAAGAGTAGGAGATATGAGTGAGAGGGAAGCAAGGCACAGACAAAGGATGAGAACAGAGCAGCCAGGTTTGAGTCTACACCCGAAAGATCTCCAACCCTGAGGTGGACCTGGAACATGATTAAAAAAAATTAGCAAAGGAAATTTCATTGGAATATACTGGTTATGTATTTATCCTTTTTTTTTTTTTTTTTAATATACTGTATTGAAATCAGTCGATGAAATTGAAAAATTTAAGCCCAATTGGAATATAAATGTAAAAAGATTAATAAAAAAAAAGGTTCACATTACCTGCTCGTATAAGCATTTAAAGCTGTTTAGATTATAGGTAACACCAATGACAAAACAACAGCAAACTAATTCTTTAATTAAATGTAAAATATACAAATTCTTATATTTGAAAATGACTTTTTATGGACTGATAAAGTTTAAAAGTACAATATTGCTTTTAAAGAAGTTCTAGGTGTGAAAGAAGAAACACATTTCATGAGATTTTTATCAGATTTAAAATTCCACTGTTTTTGTAGAATGACCTGTTAATACCTTCGAGCAGTGCTGCGTTTACTCCAATAATCTTAGCGAGACCTTCTCATGTTAAAGCAACTTTCACCATTCTTATTTACTGGTTGTTCAACTTTGTGCACTCGTGTCTACTGTACCCTGCTCCTTTAACTTTCCTGTTCCACAACATCCCCAAACTGTTCGTCACATATTGCTACAAACAATGTTTGTTCCTTTTTTCCTCTTCTTTTTTTTTTGCATAGTCATGCATAGCTCAGTAAACAAAGAAATCTCTTAAACCTGAGGTTTATAGTCAGTATATTTTGTGCATAAGCGTACATAACACTTAATTATAGTAAAAATAATAATAATATTTATTGTTTATATTAGTAGTATTAGGAGCATCTGTACACATGCTTATTTATGCCAGTATCCAAGTACCTAATTATACTGGCAGCTAAATTGGGAAAAAAATTGCCTGGTCTCATTTTTTCCCCCCCTTGTTTCCCGCTGGCCCGTTTGGGTGAGCCTGTGCTCATTGTAGTCTCAGATTCCTGACCTTGAATGGCAGGAGAGGAACCCAATATGCTCCATCAGCTGTTAGGCCAGACACCTGAGTGTTTTGTTTCAATGGTTTGTCTGTTCCATTCTGAGATGCTTTTTATTTGGTCACCATGGTTGTAAAAAGTGTTTGAGTTGTCATAGCTTTTCTATCAGCTCAAACAAGTCTGGCTGCTCTCTTCTTATTAGGGATGAGAATCACCTTTTGATCATTTTATCTGGGTTTGGGAACCGGCACTGCATCTGCTGTTTTCAGACTGGTGTAAGTGTGTGTAATGCGGGTTTGAGATTAATTTGCTCATGGAGTTTGGAGAAAATGTTGCGCCACTTGGAAGCTTCAGCGCTCAATCAGAGCAGATTGTATGTTACTTTTATGGAATTTTGTCTCAGGGATTTGTTTTTTTACTTTCTATTAACTCAAGCGAAAAAAAAAACCCTAAAAAAACATCTTTCTTGATTTTTTTTTGTCACAAGATAGAGAACTATCATATGCATGATAGCCCTTTTTTGAAATATTGATTTTTGCTTTAGTGCACTTAAATAGCAACTTTCCATGTGTTCTTATATTATATTGGTTAATCACTTAAAAGGGATCCACTTTACAAAAATTCACTTTTTGGTCATTTTTAAACTGCGTGTCTACAAACACAAAAACTTAAAGATGTACAAAATTCCCTTTTTTTTTGTCCTTTTTCCAAAGTTTTATTCTTATAATTTTTTTGCCTGGGGTTTAAACAAGCCAATTAGATTTTTCTCCCCTAATGTGACCTCATATAAGAAGATTCCCTTCTATATTGAACCAAAAGGAAGGTTACATTTTTTGCTAGCTAATATATTTTTGGTTTGTCATTCCGTGTGTAGTCATTATTAGAAAATTACTTAAAAATGAAAACTTTTTTTTTTTTTTTTTGCAATGGAAGTAAAATTACATCGAGTTCTGAAGCACCAAAGCAAAGAGGAACTGATACGGCGGTGAAAAGGGGTTTGTGTGTGTGTGTAGCACATTTTGTAGTGTGTTTCAGTAGTCCACACGTTCTTAGACTTGGTAGTTTTTGAGTTTTTTTTTGGGGGGGGGGGGGGGGCCGGAGGTCACTGACGAAAACTAAAAGTTGGTTTAAGCTTAACTTAATTAAGGTCAGGACCTGGATTTCTGATTTCTTTTAAGCTGCTTTGAGACCATGTATGTTTTTAAATATGACGTTTTAATAAAAATAAAGCATTAACACCTGTCTTCGTCAAGCCGAGCTTCATTTAATAAAATAATAATAATAATAATAATAATAATAATAATAAATAATAAAATCAGCACTTGTATTGCTGTCAGCTCGTGTATTGATTGAATTGGATTCCACCTGACTTGTAAGTCTCTCTGGTTCAACATAATCTGCAAATGAATAAATGTAACATAATGTAGACTTTTATTTATTTATTATTATCATTATTATTATTAATCGTGAGAAGATAGGAGTTGTGTGACGTGATGCAGAAATGCAGGAGCTTTGCGGTGGCCGAGCTGAATGTTCTTGTTGTTCCTCTCCTAGGCGACGGTACACTCGCTCGTGTCGGGTCTTTCTGACTCCCCTCGGACAGAACCTCTTGTTTGTGGCTCAGACTCGCAGTCCTGGGAAAATTTGTTTGAGCTTTTTCAATGATTGTCCTGATAAGACTGTTGATATAACAGCAATCTTTTGCCTCATGTCATCATCAGGTTGTGTTTTGTTTTCTAGGACAGAATGTCTGTTTGGCTTAAAAATTGCTTCATTGACATTTTTTTTCTACTTTAATTTGCCTCTATGTCTCGCTTTGCTTCTCGTATGTAAAAACGCACCTTTTCCTGTTTGGCAATTGGCCAAGTAATGTGAAGTGACGAGCGAAATCGAAGCGTCGTTTCCAAACACTTACAGCAGGCCACATGTGACCTACGCCTCTAGTTGTTGTCTGGTGGACGAAAGCCGCTCCTTTCCACTCGATCATCTCTCCCAGGGATCCTGACCGATCCCGACTTAAGGAGTGCACCAGGAAGTGACCTTCCAGCATGGAACAAATTCAGAAAGTGTCGTTGTTGTTGTTTAGCGTGTGCTGATTATGATCTCGGTGTGGTGAGGAGCAATCTGAAGCTCCATCAGATACTTTATGGGTTGTTACTTGTTTCTTGCAGGGTCGTAATCAAGATAACTGTTTGTATGCAGCATTTAAATTTATAATAATATAAAAATGTGAAATTAGAGTCCGGGTTACTGACGAGATCCTTTCCCCCTTTTTTGTGTGTGTTTGTGTGTGGATCTTTCCAGTTTTGTGCCTGAGCCTCCTGAGACTCCGATATCGAAACTGGTATTAACGTAAACTCCTCTCAGATCAATCCCTGCTATCCGTTATCACCCAAATGTGGATGGGTCCTCTCAAGGTTTCCTCCCATTGCCATCTTAGGGAGTTTTTTTTTCTAATTTCATGATTTATGCATATTTTCTCACACATTTCGAACTCGTTTCCCATTCTCATTTTTTTAATTCTGTAAAGCTGCTTTGCGACAGTGACCATTGTTTAAAGTGCAATATAAATAAAATTGAGTTGAATCTTTAAAAAAATTTAATAAATAAAAAATCTTAAAATGCAGTGTTTACAAAATCTGAGTTTCCTGGCTGGGTCTTATCAGCCTGTTTTTACAAAATAATCTATTATTACATTTTCGAGCTGTTATTCTGTGCAGAGTGGCTTTCTCTCCTATCCTCCTCATCATCATCACCATCATCTATGTCTATTTGTCATCAGCACAGACAGAGATTAACCTTAATTTCGTCATAACCGCCTCAGGGTTGGCCAACATCTCTGATCCTTCACAGACATTTGTTGTTTCAACCCTGCTAAGTGGATTCTTTTTGCTCCACGTTTAGGCCCATCATGTCATAAGCCTCTTAGTGTGTAACAGGATCAGTCTGTCTCTCTCTCTTTCTCTCTCTGAGCATGTGTGGGGGTTCGCGTTTCTGTCTGATAGCAGTGTTTTCTCAAACACGCTCTTCCTCTTTCTGCTTTCCTGTGCTGACCGTGCAGAGAAAGAGAAAGCACGAGCTTCATCGTGTACCAATCCGTGTAACAGGAGAGACGTGCTAGAAAACTGACAGCTGTAGAAGAGAGAAGTGCTGGAAATGTTTGGACATGATCGTTGCCTGTCCTGTTTTAACTCCTGTTTCTGACGGATCTAGTGTCTCACTCACACACACACACACACACACACACACACACACACACACACACACACACGACGTTATTGTTAGCATGCTATCAGCAGACGCACATGTGATTTGTGGCGTGCATGTGCTGCTAATCCTTGAACTGAGTCAGATGCATACATACAGTAAGCGTTAGATGAACCTATATACACAAACAAAAAGAGCTCAGTGACTGGATTGATATCTACAAAGCCTTAAGTTTTTTTCCCCTCCATAAATACAGATTTTTTAACACTTTAACTGATAGTATAGCCAAATAACAAGTACGCAAAATACTGTCTTTTTTTATTATTAAGTAATATATATCACGATAGAGTAACAAATCCATGAGTGGACGCTTTGTCCTGATTTCTAAAGATGGTGGAGCTTTTATAATTTACTACTTGGTTTATTTATTTATTAGGTTCATTTTTAAGGGCATTGTTGGCTCAGTGTTTGGTTTCTCACCTGCCAAGTGAAAGGCTCAGGTTCGATTCCCAGCCAATGACCAAACCCCTGCCACAGGACGCAGTTTCGGTCCCAAGCCTGGGTAAACTGACGGGAGCATCTGAAAGAACAACAAATTGGACACACCTTCTAATTCCATTGTCTTTCCTCATTTAAATTTCTTTCTACACTGTAAAACAATGCTAAAGGCATCCAAAATACAGTAATCTCCTCTGAACAGTTGAAGTTAAGATGTGTATATAAAATAGCAGTGGGCCTAAAACCGAACCCTGTGGATCACCAAACTTCACTTCAGTACACATAGAATAGTTATCATTTACATCTACAAACCGGTAACAGTCAAGTAAGACCTGAGCTAGGATCAATAGGTGTCAAAAGCTGCACTCAAGCAAGGAGACACAACCCTGATCAGAGGTCAGTAGGAGGTCATTTACCACTTTAAGCAGTGCTGTCGCATAGAATATGATGAGGCCTAAATTCTGATTGATACATTTATAATAAACTTCGCCGCAGCAGAGATAAGTTTTGGTTTTGCTCTGGGATGGTCCTCATGAGAGCCAGCTTCATCATGGTGCTTGATGGGTTTTGCAAATGCACTTGACGATACTGTTTTTGCAAGAATTGTTCCAGAACAGCTGACCTTCGTGCCTTAAAATAACAACGGACTGTTGTAGTTCTTACATAATTACCCAATTCCGAATGTGTGGAAGCCCACATGGGTACGTAAGAAACACAACACGGAGTAACCTGAGTTTAGAATCGAACCGGCGAGAAAATACTGTATGTAATATTTGTTATAATTTTTCTGCATGGCTAGTCACATGACTTGTCAAAACGTAGGATCCTTCCTATTTTGTTAGAAACTTTTTTGTTTTTTTCCCTATAAAGGATGTACAAGAACTGAACACCCACCCCCAAAAAACACAATAATTATTATTATTTTTTTATTATTATTATTATTATTATTATTATTTATTATTATTTTTTGCGTCATCATCCTCATAAATATTCAACTATCTCAGTATGTGATAAAGTGCTAAAGAGGATGTTGGCAAAGCTTCTTTTGTCTAATCCATGTGTACTGTACACTTCATAAAGGCCATCTAGCTTTAAAAATAGTCCATTATGTAATGTTTGAGCTTAGAATTGTTGTATGCATATGTGAGAAATTAGTTTTCGATGAGATGTAGCTGAAACATGCAGTGATCAGTGTGATTAGGTTTTCTCCAGCTATATAAAGACAGATGGTTAAATTCTAGGGCTCATTAGGAACAGTGGATTATCACACACTGGCAGGGAGAAGTGTGCGTGCTTCGTTGCAAGCGATCACATAAAATTGCTTTTATGCAGTACATTTTCTCTTTGCTAGAGCATTTTCAAGTTTCCACTCTTTGGGATCCATCCATCCATCTAAGAACCTCTGTGGTCCAGCTGGAGACCGTGGAGGCCAATGGTAACCATTGTATTTATTCGTATCTTGTACAACCATGGTAGGACCTTCGGTCACCATTCACATTCACATGCTACAGGCAATTTGGGAACGCCACTAATCTGCATGTCTTTGGATTGGGGTAGGAAACCCACCAAGCACAGAAAGAACATGCAAACTCCATGCACAGAGGAATCAAACCTAGGACCTGGAGGTGCAAGGCAACAGTGCTATCCACTAAGCCACCGTGCCTCCTCTGTTTACTATGGCATACACATTTAGTGCTGTTGAAGGCATGCAGACTCAGATTACCAAAGCATACATGAGATTACCTGTAGCATGCATACTTCAATTGTACTGGAGCATGCACACTTTAGATTCCAGTAGCATGCATACTTTTTTTGTACCGGCGTATTGCTCACATACCCTATACCAGAATATTCATACTTCCTCTCTACCAGAGCATGCATCATTCTCCTGTACCAGAGCAAGCTAATTCCCAGGTACAGGCATCAGCATCTTCAACCCTGGAGTATGCACCCCCTTATCTCCTTTTATAGCCTTGAAACTTCTTTAGTTATTCCAGTACATGGGAAGTGTACATGATGTCAGATAGGCATAGGTTACATGCTTCACTGCACGTACTATGATACAGGTCACGTTTGCATCCTGGTGCTTGTGTTGGGAAAAATTTTGATATTCCAGTTATGTTCTTCAGTACAGGAAAAGTATGCGAGGTGTAGTGCAGAGATAGTCAGCATTCTCCGGTAGAAGCGATCTAGTATAAGGGAATCGTTCCTGCACTGCAGCAGGAAAGGATGTCGACAGAAAGACCCACATTGCCCAAGAGGATACTCTGAGTCACTTGAGTCACTCTGAGTACTTGTTTGAAACTTGTGCATGTGTGCACGCGCACGTGAGCATGCCCATGTTCTCACATCAGTTACTCTCAAACAGCTGACTCTTTGGATTTACAAAAGAGCGAGTGTGTGTAGATGAGGTAAGGGCTTTGGAATGAGTTTACAATGGCTGAAAGTCAGCTCGAGCCCATAGCGATGTGGTTGTGACGTAACATGGCATTAAATAGGTCTATTGCTACAGCTAGAGAATAAGCCCTCTTCACCACGGACACTCTTAAACATTTTAGTCATCCATTCAAAATGGAATTTCAAATGGAAACATCCAACCCTACTCTAACCAGGCCTTCTAGACTTCATCCAGGACTTTGTAAAGAGCAACTTCAGTGTTTTATTTTCTTGTTTAAACACCCTATGTGTCACCAGACTCTGATCAACCTGACGTAATTACATGGTTCATGTTATTCCTTTGCTAGTAGAAACCACATAGAGATTTTTTTTATATATAGAGAGAATGTTTTAATTGTGTCTTTGTAGATTTAGAGACAGCGTGTGACAGGGTGGTGAGAGAGGAGGTGTGGTATTGTACTGTATGAGGAAGTCTGGAGTGGCAGAGAAGTATGTTAGAGTAGTGCAGGACATGTACAGTATGAGCGCTGTAAGACAGTGGCGAGATGTGCTGTAGGTGTGACGGAAGAGTTGAAGGTGGAGGTGGGTCTGCATCAAGGATCGGCTCTGAGCCCCTTCTTGTTTGCTCTACGAATGAGTAGAGTTTAGACAGGCGTCTCCATTACCTATGATGTTTTCAGATGGCATTGTGCTTTGTAGCAAGAGGAAAATCTAGAGAGGTGGTATGCCCTGGAAAGAGGAGGAATGAAGGTTGGTTGCAGCAAGACAGAATACTTGTGTTTGAATGAGAAGGACCCAAGTGGAACGGTAAGGCTACAGGGAGCAGAGGTAAAGAAGGTGCAGGAACTTAGGATCAGCGGTCCAGAGCAACGGAGAGTGTGGAAAGGAGGTGAAGAGGTGTGTGCAGGCAGGTTGGAACGACTGGAGGAAAGAGCATCAGCGAGAATGAAAGGAAAGGTTTACAAGACAGTGGGTGGTGAGACCAGCGATGTTCTACAGCTTAGAGACAGTGGCACGGAAGAAAAGACAGGATGCAGAGCTGGGGGTAGCAGAGATGAAGATGTTTGCAAGTGACAAGATGGCTAGGATCAAGAATTAGTCCATCAGAGGTCCAACCCATGTTAGAAGATAGTCAAAGAGGCCAGAATGAGGTGGTTTGGACATGTTCAGAGGAGAGATTGTAAATATATTGGTAGAAGGATGCTGAGGTTGGAACTGCCAGGTAGGAGGTCTAGAGGAAGACCAAAGAGGAGATTTATGGATGCAGGACATGAAGTTAGTTGGTGTGAGAGAAGAGGATGCAGAGGATAGGGTTAGATGAAGGCAGATAATTCGCTGTGGCGACCCCTGAAAGGGAATGGCCAAAAGTCAAAGAAGAAGATTTTTATAAATCTGCTGTGTTTACACGCCTGAAAAACTTAATGGCTGAATATCTTGGGCTGTACTTTGACACAAGTGTTGTGTTTGCCTGTCTCACAGCTTTGTGTTCATTCTCGATGGGTTTAATTGTTAATCAATGAAAGTTTGAAAAGAGGTTAAATGTTAAAAGCTCTTTAACTGAAGCCGCTTTGCCATAAACTGGTGCTGCTTCGCACTCACTAATCACTAATAAACTTATTTTCAGAATAATCTAATTGTCCAATACAGTTTTTTATGGTGCATGTAGATATACTGCATATGGGCCTGAATAATAAATAAAAATGATGTAACTTTTGGTCGAAACTAAACTCAACACTCAACTTTACTCAACACTTGATCACTCTCACTCACTCTCTTATTGTCTGTAAAGTTTTATCCTGAAAACACACTTGTGGGGGCCTGGAGCCTATCCTAGGAGACTTGGGGCCCAGGGCAGGGTACACCAGGGATGCCAATCCATCGCAGGGCACACTCGCATAAACACGCTCATTCAGACATTATGGGCAATTTGGGAACACCAACTAGCCTAATCTGCATGTCTTTGGACTGTGGGAGAAAACGGGAGTACCCAGAGGAAACCCAACAAGCACAGGGAAAACATGCAACTCCATGCACACAGAGACGGGAATTAAACCCGGTTGGGAATCGAACCCGGACCGTGGAGGTGCAAGGTGATGGTGCTAAACACTAAGCCACCGCTCCGTCCTCAACACTTGATGTTGAAGTAGATTTCTGGTCACTTTTCTGGTCACCACGTTCAGGAAAACCTAAATATTCTTAAAAAACTAAAAGCTAAAATGCCACCAATACAGTACAGTGTCAGCAAAGATCACAAAATTCTTTTCCATGTTTAAATATCCTAAATTTCCTCATCCTTGGGATCACCAATGTTCAGGACAACAAACTCCACAAGTTCCTTGTTTTTGTCCAGCTGCATCTACAACATTCCAGGTACTACAACTAAGGTTCTGGGTTCCTGAAAAGGGTCATGTGTTGGAAACACGCCTCCTGTTCATGACCGAATAACATTTATGTTTTTTATAAAGTTGAGAGGGACTAAGAAACCTAGAATATCTGAATGTCAGATCATCACAGTAACCATTACCCTGCAATCTTCTAACTTGTAACCGAATGAGCTAAACATTGCAAAAGTTCAGAGTAAGGTTGATGACCGATTCTGTCTCCTAAAATCACTTTAAGTTCTTGTATACTGTAGGTTAAAATAATAATGATGATGAACCAGTCCTCTTTCTTTTGCTGAACATTTAGTGGAGTGTTTGTTAGGATTCAGTACATTGGGGGTATAAAAGAAGCTAGTTTTATCTGTTTAGTCCTCCGTATACCCGGAGGTGATTCTACAGTCTGTTGGGACCCAAGGCAAAAATGTGCAAAGACCTTCTCCAACCAGCATTCATCACCATTATGTTGTTATAATAAATAGGTTTGTAAGCCCTCGAGGGCCCTCTACTAACCTGGGCCCCCAAGCTACCTATTGACAAACCGCACATTTGCATATACTGTATCTTTATTTGTATTCACACTGATATAGAAGTGGACTAAACTGGTTTAAAACTAAAGCAGATTCTTTTCCCAAAACACACACATTCTTAAATAACAACGTTTTCTACATATAACCTTCACCAAAATAAATTTTAGGTCAGAAAATTGACATTTTGGGAAAATCCTTCCAGAATGAAGACACTTAGAAACTCTGAAAAAATGACGTTTTAGGCTCGTAAGAGTGTGCACTGGATGCACTGTATCTCCTGTATTTGACATAGTGTGACCTATAAATCAGACTCCTGATTGGCCAACGTGACTTTATGGTTAGAGTTGTCATGGATTACGGTTTGGTGTGCTTGAACAGCATTTTGCTGCATTTTTAGGTGGATCAAGATGGTTAAAAGAAAAAGAAAGGGAATCTGTATGTTTGGACTAGGCCTATGTAGTGGAGGCAGTGTGTGTGATACTATAATGATTTTAAATTATATTGCAAGAAGAAGTAGTAGAGGGTTTGTAGAAATGATCACTGTAAAAGTAGATAAACTCATGTTGACCTATAACCACATGATGAATTTTGGACTTGATCCAAATACAATCAAGGCCAGATATCTGAAATAGTTTTCCATCAATAGCTTACTTCCTGTTTTTCATACTTGCTCACACACTTACACTAGATGTCCAGGAACCCAAGGAGCAAAGAGATCAATCTACCTTGCAGTTGCTTGAGATTTGTGCTAGTTGTTAGTGCAGATTTTGGAATTGATCCCAACAGACTGAGGGTCAGAGCAAGGTCAAATGTCAAATTAGTTTTCTTCAACTTCCTTGTGATTAAATTTTTTTTGAAGGGTATTCATATATGTAACAAGAAATAATAGTAATATTAGTGGTGGCCACTGGCATTGAGGTGTACTCGCTTTCTCATGAGGCATACCACTATTGTCTTGGAAAAACAACCCGGAAAATGCCAGCATGATCGGAACACTCAAGAATGAACTTCTTTTTTTTGTTACTAGACATTGTCTTTGTTTGTCCAAATTTTTATCTCATTGCTCACTTGTGCATCACAGTAAAAAAAAAAAAAAAAAAAAACTCACATCATTTTATTTGTTCCATCCTCCCAGGTCTGATGCAAGATGTACTAAATAAAACTTTAAGAAGGTCCGGCCATAAAGTTTTCTTTGAGCCATGTGTGTTAGTATTCATATCTCTAAATATGCCGTCATTGTACGTCTATAAAAACAATCAATTTAAAATCTCCCTAGCATTTCAATAATATTTGTCAATCTTCAGTATCTATGTTAAACATGTGGACAGTTTGATCTTTGATGGCCTTGTACATTTCCTTGTATTTGTATGAAATACAAAAACAAACTTTAGTGAATCTTCATTTGCAGCTGTAAATGAGGTAAATGAATTTGAAAGGACTCTGGTTGCTCGGTCATTCCTTCATGTGTGAAAGGAGCAAATTGTCTTTAAGCTTGTTTAAAAATAACAATTATGTCAGGTGATGCACGGAAGATACGGGCTGCTCTTCCTCAGTTTCAATCGAATGCACGGAGGAAGGAACCTTGGCTTTTATAATTGGATAAGCACCCGTAATGCTCGACACCAGGCAATGAAGAAACCTAAACCATTCAGCAAGCAACAAATGCTGGATATGAATTTGATCAAGATTCCCAACAGCACTTTAATTTAACTAAACCTTCCGGCATGACTCTTTTTAATGCATTATTCAAGGTTTAAAATGTAACAAAACAAAACAAAAAAAATCATATCCGATCGGCATATTTATAAAATCATGATCGCAAGGCAAACTGAATTGTCACCCAAGTATCGCGACTATATCGTATCGAGTGCCCCCTGGTGCTTCCCATTCCTACTAGCTGCACTGTGTCCGAGCTTGCTAGAATTTATCTTCTTTATTCATGTCTGTTTGGAATGTTTTTGGAATGAATTTCCAAATAATGCGTTTGTATTTGCTTGCATCCCAATATTAAACGTCCTTTCTATCTGTCTACTCGGGTACAATGAAGAGTTTTCCCATGCACTTTTTCCCTTGTTTTCTTTTCTCATGCATTAGTTATACGATTGCTCATCCCAGACATAGACACAGCCTTTGGGATTGTTGTATTGATTGCTATTTTATTCCACTGTTCATTAGCAGTTACTGTTTCGAGACGCCACTGGCAGCCATGCTGGTTCTTTTGGTTATGTCCTACGAGCTCTGACACTTTAACACTTCCATTCCGGTTAACCAGCACATACAGTCTACAGTTCATTACACCCCACCTTATTTTACCGTCCGCTAGCTGCTTGATATTTCTGAGTATAAGCACTTTAGATGCTCGTGGAACCCGTATCCTCAGGAGGTATGTGATCTGAGATCTCGAACCGGCGGAACCAGCTTTCGTCAACTCCTGTGAAGAATCTGTTTTTGTGAGCTCGGTAAACAGAGATGTGGCTGAAGCCTGATCCTGTATAAGCTCTCTTCCCCGATCTCTCTCTCGCTCTCTCACATGGCGTATTTAGAGTGCCCGAGGTCCCTGTGTGTGTGTCAAGTTACATTAGGACTCATTTGTACCTAATAAGGTGAATCCATATATATTCAGATTGATTTAGGATTTTTGAGGAATGTTATGTTAAAGTGATCAAAGCAGTTTGATGAATGACTTTATTAACACGATTTAATGAATCTGTCAAAAAACAAACAAGCAAAAAAAAAAAATAGAGGGGGGGGGGATGGGGGGGGGGGGACAGGATATATGAGACGCTTGGTGTTAATTGTTACCAGCCCACACACTGCTTTAATATCTGCTATCGGAGCTTACTGGAGCAATACCAGTACACTCGGTGCACTTCTGTAGTGTCTTGGTGTTTTTGTGTCTTATGATTAAACTTGGGGGTTAAAAAAACAAACAAACAGGGTGTTCAAGTCTAACCAGGACTTGATTGCAAGAAATATAGTCGACTCCACACAAAGATTTTGCAGCCTCTGACCAGACCACGTCTAAAATTCACGTTTTTTCACGATTCGCCAGTGCTGTAGGAACGTAACCCCAGCGAATTCCGGGGGTCGACTGTACCAGAACACAGTTATGAGAGTAAAAACTCCCTTTATTTCTCTATATAATCCCATACTACACTAATGCACTTATCCCAGCCTTTCACTAGTGCTTGGATACCATCAAGATAAAAAGCTTTGAGCCATGATCGGACTTCCTGCTTCATGTCTGAAACGCTGGCCTCCCAGGAACTGCTTTTATATGGAAATGGCATCTCCTTTATTCCCCAAGCTGACGATAAGCTGTTCGTCGATTTAATGCGATGCACTGTCCGAATGTTCACGGGAACGACTGTAGTGGGCTCTGAGCCCCCTCGGTCGGGATCGTCATTCAAGGACGTACGGCCTTCTTTAAAGCGTTAAACTGTTTTACTGCAGCTAGGAGTCTCCTCCTCAACCCAGCTTGAAGTCAATAGATTTATGCCTAGGGTTGGGTTTTTTTAAGGTGCCAAACCGATATTTTTAAGACAGTGCCGCCAGTGCCTAAACAGTGCCTCAAGCTGTAGTTAAAAAAAAAAAAAAAATTTTTTTTGAAAGAGCCGCAAAAGTGGTGGATAATATTTTAAAGAAATGTTTTAAACTATAAAATTAAATTATACATAAATAAAAAAATATAAAATAAACTGCAAATTTGCATTCTACCCAACCCAATTACAATAATTTAACACCAATAACAATTTAAGTAGCTGGTATTCTTAGTATGCTACAAACCAGCTTCAAATTTTAGCAATTCTTTTACAGAAATATGACAATATTTGCCTTATTTGGCAGAATACGACACCTTTTGCTGACTTTACAAGGGTTGGTCTGACTGGGGCCAGACCCAGAGTGCGGCGAGGAACCAAAATTAGGGTTCTGATTCGGTTCTAGTACATACTGGTTATATAGGTTACATACTGGCAGCGGATTTCGGCATCCAACCCTATTTATGCCTCCACCATAAATTTAATCACAAGTTTCATCACATGTTTGACTTGAACACACCTCGTAGTTTCACAATACTGTAACAAATTTGTGATTTACTATTTCGTTACTTAGTGCTAAGTCAGCAAACCAGTATCCAAGTGACTGTCTTTTAGAGACATATGGGTGGAGGCCGAAGCATCCAGATCCAAAAAACAGGTTTTTCCACAGGTGTGGCGATCTTCTTATTTTTAACAGTTGTTGTATTATATGAGGAGATTATAATTTTGTTACAACAGTAATATTTTCTTCTTGCTGATATCTGGCTTGGTTTTTGCAATTTATTTAAGTATGCACATGATCAGGGACGTACACAGATGTTTTGAGAGGGTGTTGCTCTAGACCTGGAAAAAATGCACCCTGTTTCAGGGGACATGCATCAATATGAATCTGAATTATGTGAAATATGGTCACTTAACTAACCACTAATTCATTTTAACTTTGTATTAAAAAAAAAAAGATTAATGGGAAATACCTGCACACTGTTTATGATTTATAGTAAACTAGCAATTTCCCCTTGGGGATTAATAAAGTTCTTGAATCTTGAATCTAGTTTAAACAGCAGTATGATTTTGTGTCTTGAGATGAACCCGACCATTATCAATCTGAATGTAAATGTCATGCCCCAGTTTTGCAACCTCTCCGCTTCAACATTGCTCAGTTCCTTATTTAATTGCTTGTTAAAGACGGTAGGAGCTTTGAAAAGCTTTGAAAAGTGCTTCCGTGAAAAAAAGTGCACAGAAGTGAAAGCCACAATATCCAAACTTTAAAAATAACTCTGACATTATGTGAAAAAATGGAAAAGTAAATTCTATGAAAGATTGGTAATTTCATACACTTTCACTTTCACACTTTTTATTTGATTGTACTCATGTTTCATATCTTCATGGATGAATATAATTGAAATGTCTGGATTACATAAATAAACATCTCTATTTTTTAATACTATGTAAAATTGTAGCAAATAACAGTTAGGTTATCCTTCAGTAGGCCTGGGAATCACCTGGGACCAGCCGATACGATATTATTACGATATCTATGCGCCGATTCGATTGTATTACGATTCTGTTAGTTTCTCTATCTTATAAATATCCAGATTCAAAAGTTTTAGACTTTGTTACAATTCTAAACAAACTTAGCAAACGCTGTACCACCTCCCAGTGTGTGAACAGTGTAAAGTGCACCACCTACAGGATTATAGAAGAATGGCAACACCTTACCACCGTCAATGCAAACGTATATAAATTAAAATTCATTTAAAAAAATGTACGATTTTGGAGTGGTGATACATGAATTGCCACACAAAAGAATCATAATACATAACTAAATTATATAGTGGATATTGAGCACTGCCTTTGCCCTAAGCATCTAAACTTAATACAACAACATGCTTTTTTCCTCATATCATAATAAGTTATCATCTCATTATTAAAAAAATAAGGCACATTCTATCAGCTACATTGTTGAAAATCATGTTCTCTAACAGCTACGGACACATGCTAGAAATAATCTAGGACACCTACGTTAACTTGTCTGCCGCTTAACATCAGCTTTCTTGTAATATAGCTGTCCATATGATAAGGTTTATTTGATAAGAACTTAATATAAGGCATTATTGAATGTGATGTGATTCAAATGTGAAATGTTGCGCATTATTTGAAAGCCCATGGGGAGATTTTTATTCGCTATTTACTACATATAGTTTTATACCATAATTGTCTTTAAGAACATGTGTAGAAAACATTATGATTGCTACAGAAAATGAGCGTAGAAAATTATATTGACTTTGCAATTTAATTAATCTTTTGTTGGTCGATTGAGTTAATTAATTGCAGGGTCCATTTCTGATTTAGAATCGAGTCACTATTTAAAATTATTTCGGTTAACCTTCAATTGTCAATCAAAAACCTGGATTTTGTGAGAATATCGCTGCTTCTTCTTTTGGAGTTAATGGGCCGATTTTGCAGTATTGCCCTCTACTGGACTGGAGTGTAAAGCAGAAGAAATTATACACACGTTGTATGGGACATGACATCAAAACGTTCAACAAAATAAGTTAATATAAAATTTTTATGTTTACTAAAAACATTTAGTACTTTTTTTATCCTCTAAGAAGTTTAGCTGATTGAAAAAAAAAAGACAATATATGGTAGTGCTAGTGAACTGATTCGATGCAAAAATCACAGTGCCTGAATAGACAGTCAGCATGATTTGAGATGATTCATGAAAGCATCTTCGTCCATCAGCTCTATAAAATTTGGTTCTCAAAGTCACTTAATAAGTAAGCAACAGGTAATGGTATTCAGTTGATCAGAAAATGGACAGTGTCGAATTTCTAACGAATCTGACAATGAAAGTGTCTTCGGTTTAGGCTTCAGTTTACATTTCCTGGTCTGTAAATCTCTCCAGCTGAAGCAGAGCTGCTTAGTCTTGTGTCTTCATTTTAGAAAGCATGAAGGGGATGAAGATAGAACAGAGGCAGTGTGGTTGTTCAAGGAGAAGAGGAGAGCTTGGCAAAGAGGGCTTTAAACATTACAAACCCCTTCTTTACGTTTAACCAGCTTACGCACCTGGAACTTTTAAAACAGGCTGAATTTTTGTACATTTGCTCAATTTGTGTATTTTTTATTTTTTTCAGGTAAGTCCCACTTGGCTATCGTTCAGAAGGTGAATAATGAAGGCGAGGGCGATCCGTTTTACGAGGTGCTGGGATTGGTGACTTTGGAGGACGTCATTGAAGAGATCATCAAATCAGAGATCTTGGATGAGTCTGACCTTTACAGTAAGTACCCATCCTGAGAGAAAAGTTCAATCTGTTTTAATGTTTTCACAAAGGACAATATACAGACTTGAATAGCCTATTGCATCGTACACACCAGACCGGTGCGGTTAAATTGAAATCAATTATTTAAATCGATGGATCGTTTTTTTTGCTTCTGAACCGATTTACACTTTTGTAATTATTTAGGATATATATATATATTTTACAGTAAATGGTCTAAATTTGATGAATTCCACAAAAAATACCACAGCTTTCGCAGAAAATTAAAAACGTCTTGCGGCTTTCAGGTTTTGCTAGAGCGGCGTGTTGCAAAGTGTCGGTCACGGTCCCCTGGTGGGCCAAGATGGCACTGCAGGTGGTCTGCTAGACGTCATTTAAACAAATGAATGTTTTTATTTTCAGTTTGACCGTATATTAGACATTCACGTAAAAAAAAAAAAAAAAAGTAATAAAACAGTGCCATTTAAATAATATTTTTACTCTATATTTTAATGATGAGATTAGAAGACATTTCATATTTGTAGATCGAGTTGTGATTTAAGGTTTGAGTGGACCACAGCGTTCTTGAGTTTGGGAGTGGCTGTGCTTGAGTATTTTGTGTACTTCTTTTAAGTTTATGAGCGATTGGTGGAAATACTGCCACCTACTGGGCTGGAATGTGGAGTGGAATATTTGCAGGAAGAAAGATTATCGCTTTGTACGAGACATGAATCTTGGGTGACCAGAAAGTTGCCTATTTAAATAAAATGCATTATTATTATTATTATTATTATTATTATCATTTATGAGCTTTAAAAACATCATTTTAATATTTGTTAAATACTTTGTCTTTTTTAATATTTCAAAACCTGTATGAATCGTTAGTGCTATTAACTGAGCTTCCTTTGCATTTCCTGTTCCAGATGACATTTCTCAAATTTTTTAATGAGGCCGTCTGTGGTAATTATTTAGACGAGTGTTTGTGTTTCATTTCAGCTGACAATCGGAACAGAAAAAAGGTGGCGCCCAATAAAAACAAGCGGGACTTCTCTGCCTTCAAGCACGAAAGCGAATCTAAAGTTAAGATCTCTCCTCAGCTGCTGTTGGCTGCCCACAGATTCCTTGCCACAGGTAACCACGTAACATCTGTCTAATAACTGCAGGCTAAGTAAATGGACAAAAATGGCAGAGGATTGCATTACCTTAGTTTTTTTTTTTTCTAATCTGAGTAATAGTGTGGTTGAGAAGAGTAGCATGACATCATGTGGGCAATAATATTACTCAAGTCTAATTACAAATCACATTGTGTTTGTGAAACAATTAAAGATAACATCATCGCAAATCAACTGTTTTATTTATAGTCGCAATTACAGCAATGTCATGATTCATTTCCTTATTTGCATGTTGTAAGTTTCTGCAATGTCACTATTGCAGAAGCTAAAATTACAGACCTAATACCTGACCTCAAGCACAAACAAGCACCCTGAACTCAGAAAATAGTTTCCAGGAGGCGCTTGAAGTGCTGTGGTATTTGTGGTCCCTCCTTATGAGATCCTCCCATGCAGCGACATCCTGCTGAGGTTCAGATGGTTAGTGGGTTGCTGCTGGTAACAATCCGCCTATTAGATGGAGTCATGGTGCTGAGAAAAGTGGACGAGCGCAGGCAGGTGGGAGGCAGCGTGGGTAAGAGACCGTTTCTGTGGTCAGAGGGGGGGGGGGGTGTTGGTTAAGAGAGTGAGGTCAACATCCTGATTTAGTGAGGAGTCAGGTTAAAAAACAAACGAAAAAAAAAAAAGGTCCGTTCCATTAAGGAGGAATGCACATGACATTAAGCTTGACATATACAGTACATGTTTATCTGTGGGGAAGCAGGTACAACCCAGTTTAAATGATTAGATGGTTGTGAGTTAACATCTGAAGCTAAAGTTGATATTCACTATATGGACAAAAGTATTTGGCCACACCTGCAATGTATCCAAATACATATACTTCAATATGGAGTCGATTCCCCTTTTGCAGCTATAACAGCTTCCACTCTTGTTGTGCACAAGATTTTGGAGAATTTATTTTGTAGAGCATTTATGAGCTCAGGCAGTGATGTTGGACGAGAAGGCCTGGCTCGCAATCTCTGTTCCAGTTAATCCCAAAGATTGTTGAGATCAGGGCTCTGTGCAAGGGCCGGTCAAGTTCTTCCAAACCATGTCTTTATAGTCCTTGCTTTGTGCACTGGGGCTCAGTCATGTTGGAATAGAAAAGGACCTTCCCCAAACTGTTGCCACAAAGTTGGAAGCATAGCATTGTCTAAGATGTCTTGGTGTGCTGAAACATTAAGATTGCCCCTCACTGGGGATAAGAAGTCTGATTGATTGAAACATCTAATTCAATACTTAACAGGTTTTGTCCGTAAATTGTAGGTAATGTTATAATATATTTCAGCTTTTAAACCAGCACTCTGTCTTCATCTCTTCCACCATGTCTTTCCAGAAGTTAATTTATTCAACCAATCTCAGATCTCCGAGAAGGTCCTGTTGAGGATCTTAAGGCACCCCGATGTTATTCAGGAGATCAAATTTAACGAGAATGACAAACGATCACCTCATCATTACGTCTACGTACGTGGCAAACCCGTCGACTACTTCGTCCTCATATTACAGGTATTTTCACTCTTATTTACTCATTTCTATGACCAGGGACGGTATTAAAGGTGAGATTAGCAGTTTCTGGGTAAGACTATTTTCTTGTAACATTGTCCTTACAGTGTTTGATAAG
The DNA here is from genome assembly GCA_011419295.1 of Clarias macrocephalus. Classification (NCBI taxonomy): domain Eukaryota; kingdom Metazoa; phylum Chordata; class Actinopteri; order Siluriformes; family Clariidae; genus Clarias; species Clarias macrocephalus. Next base: position 68,358 of record JAAGKR010001663.1, read on the forward strand.
ATCTGGTTTCTGTGGCAAGCCAGGCATTATAGATGGGGGTAAAAAAAAAAAAGCGGTATGGACCTCCAACATCTAACCAATCAGAGCAATGTAGTGTCTCTACTTCCATGCTAATTTAGAAAGTTCTTCCACTATTGTTCAGTTATAGCTCACTTAGCATCCATGTCCTGTACAGTACAGCAGTGTCCAAAAGTTTTTTTTTTTTACCTCTCATTTCTTCATTCATTCATTCATTTATATTCTACACTATTTATCCTGTACTAGGTTTCAGAAAGCATTTTATTCAGATTAATTCAAATCAGATTAAAAAAATTAATTAAATTATGTAGACTACATTAAATAATTGTTGATTCAAAATAATATATATATATATATTTTATGTTTTACTGCGACAGGCTGCAAAGTGCCTAAAGTTACCATTTTAAAATTGGTTGTTTATGTACTAACATCAGCAGCAACCTCGTTTCCCAGCTCATCTTTTCCAGCCACTCAGCATTCAGCATAACCAGTATACTAATATACACAGCATCACCGGCCTGATCATCTCTTATCACCGGTTTCTCATTCGTTCATGACTTAAGTTAGATGTGTTGTACGCTTGATTGATTTATAGGTCAGCCTGCGTGGCTTAGCAAACAAAAAACATTACTCTGAAACTCAGTGTACAGGGACTGCCCCAAAAATGAGAGACAGAAACTACCTTAAGAACTTTGGAAACAAAAGAGGAGGTGGGCCTGGTCGGAGCACTCTGAATTGCTGATCCTAGGCCTGCGCTAATAGCTTGTAGGAAGCTCTAATCAGATCAGATTCAGACAAATGTTGTTTAGTATTCGGTCGTTGGTTACGACTCAAGCGTTAGTTGTTGGTAGGTGAATCTATCAAGTATACTTCACATCATTTAAAGGCTGCCAGGGACATGAAGAGCTTTCTGAGCTTTGCTCAGTAGGAATCAGATAGATAGATAGATAGATGGGTTAATGTTTCTCTTCAGCTCGGCAGTCAAAAGGAAACATGCTGAGATTATTCTTAATCAGCAGATGGACCACAGGAACGTCGATTTCTTTGCTATAATAATTGAGACCTACAATGATTTTCCACTCCAAGATGTACAGTAAGGGATCTATAGTACAGTCTCCATGTTGTTTGAAAGGTTGCTTGTACAACTGCAGTGTATGCAAGTGGAATTTGCAAGTAGGTGAAATGTACACATTGTGGCATCCCTTTAGTGCAGGTTATTAAAGTTAAATGCGTTTAAATGAACTGTTGGCAAAATGATTAATGTGTGTAGGCAGGGAGGGTCAGATGGCGCAGCCATTAGGAGTCTGTGTGATCTGTAGGGAGCGTTTGCCCTCTCTTCCTGAGTCTCAGACTGCATGGGCAGAGGACAGTTGGGCATTTCCTCTATTAAAAAACCCCCGCTAGGCACAGAACAGCTGCGGTTGCTGTTAAGCCATGCTGACATTGCCTGCAGGCATGGCTTCTTTCTAAGTGATACTATTTATGCAGTCAGAGGAATGAGCGGCACTTGAAGCAACGTGAAATAAATTTTAATAAGCAAACTAATAGATGTTGTATAAAATAAGAATCTGTTTTGAATTCATGTAAAAGTGGAGGGCTTATTGGGTCATAAAACACAAGAGCCAATCAGATTGCAGTTTGCAAATTGGGAACATTGCAAACTATTAGAACCTGGATTTCTTGAGTATAGGTATGTATGTAATGAAAACAGCATACTATATAAACTAAATACAGTTTACCCAGATTCCATACATACGAACATTCAAGTTATGAACTTTTCAAGATATGAACAAGTGATTCATGAACATGTCCGGAAGCAAGCGTGAAAGCAGCATCGATGAACCTGGCACTGTAAAGATGGAGACAAAAGTGAAAATAGTTGAGAGAACAGAACGAGGTGAAAATGAAGTCTCTTCAAGTCTCTTCTGCTTGTTCCTGTCCTTAGCAGTGGTTTCCTAGCAGATATTCTACCATGAAGGCCTGATTCACACAGTCTCCTCTTAACAGTTGTTCTAGAGACGTGTCTGCTGCTAGAACTCTGTGTGGCATTGACCTGCTCTCTGATCTGAGCTGCTGTTAACCTGCGATTTCTGAGGCTGGTGACTCGGATGAACTTATCCTCCGCAGCAGAGGCGACTCTTGGTCTTCCTTTCCTGGAGCGGTCCGCATGTGAGCCAGTTTCTTTGACTGCACTTGGGGACACTTTCAAAGTTTTCCCAATTCTTCGGACTGACTGACCTTCATTTCTTAAAGTAATGATGCCACTCGTTTTTCTAGCTGCTTTTTTCTTGCCATAATACAAATTCATACTCTTTGAATGAGAAGGTGTGTCCAAACTTTTGGTCTGTACTATATAAATAAAATTCAGTATATCAGAAAATTTGAATGTTACTCAAGACTCAGTACTTGGTCTGGGCTTCCTTTGCATGAATTACGTGGCATGGAGGCGATCAGTCCGTGGCACTATTAAGGTGTTATGGAAGCCCAGGTTGCTCTGATAGCGGCCTTCAGCTCTTCTCCGTTGTTGGGTCTGTTGTCTCGCATCCTCCTCTTCACAATAGTCCACAGATTCTCTATGGACTTTAGGTTGTTCTTGGTCCTTAAACCTGGTATTAGTTCTTATTGGCAATGTGGGCAGGTGCCAAGTCCTGCTAGAAAATGCAAACAGCATCTCCATATAGCTGGTCAGCAGAGGGAAGCATGTAGTGCTCTAAAACTTCCTGGTAGACGTCTATGCTGAAAACACAGTGGACCAACACCAGCAGATGACACACCACTTTACACTGGACCTCAAGCAGCTTGGATTCCGTACCTCTCCTTTCTTCCTCCAGCCTCTGTGACCTTGATTTCCAAATGAAATACAAAATTTACTTTCATTTGAAAAGAGGACTTTGGCCCACTGAGCAACTCTCCAGTCCTTTTTGTTACATTGCTGCAATTGATGCGAAAGGAGCCCCGACCAAGTATCGAGTGCTGTACAGGTTCATACTTGTCACTAGTCCAACATTTCTATGTTAAGATTTTTTTCTATTGGTCTTAAGTAATGTTCTACTTTTCTGAGACACTGAATTTTGGGATTTAAGTTGTAATCTTCAAAAATTAAAAGAAATAAAGACCTGAAATCTATCAGTGTGTAATGACTCTATATAATGTACAAGTTTCATTTTTTAAATCAAATTTCTGAAAGAAATCAACTTTTTGATGATAATGTAATTTATTGAGAAGCACCAATTTTATTTTATTTATTTATTTTTTTTTTTTGCAGTGTGCCCTTGCACAATCTCTCACACACACTCAACACAGCTTTGTTGTGTCAATACTATAAATACTCATTAGCCCCCAAGCCCCATCCCCCATAAGTGGTCATAGTGGTCTGCTTTCTTGGCAGAAAATTACAGGCCTCACAGATGGAGCGATCCATTTAGATCCTGGAGGAGGAGGAGGAGGAAGGGGGGGGGGAGGAGTGCTGGGTTGTTTACATGAAAACATTCCAAACCCGGGCGTCCCACAAAGAAGCGCTGAAATCCCGCCACTGCGGAGTTAGTTAAAATCTGAACCAGAGTTAAGAAATGAACAAAGATGTGTGTGTGTGTGTGTCTTGGGCGGGGGGGCAGGGGGATCTGGCTGCTCGTTGGTGTGTGAAGTGACCTTTGGACTAAGCGACGTATTCACTTATTCGTAACGGTCCAAGCGTTCATCTCGACTCCCTCTGTGTTGATCATCACATCAGTTTATGTGTATGTTATTATACACAGGCTTAATGAGCATCTTGGGTGAATAAGCACAAGGCACAAGTCTTGTTTAAGTTGTAATTCTATACAGAGTGGGTGGTTATTATTATTATTATTATTATTATTATTATTATAAAGAGTCTAATTCCTGTTTTGTATCCCTGTTCTAATTGACTGAGTTTTGTCTAGGGAGTTGAAGAAGCACAATTAGAAAAGAAAGAGAGTGTGTGTGTGTGTGTGTGTGTGTGTGTGTGTGTGTGTGTGTCTGTCTGTGACCTTTATGAAAGATTAATGCCTGTGTTTTGGAGTCGTGTTGACACTGTGTCTGAAGGACACGCTGCAGGCGTTTATCTTCACAAGTCATCGAACTGCATCTCTCTCATCTTTTCCCTTGCTTCCGTTCAAACTTGCGTCCGTGCGTACCAGATCTCTGTTCCCGCTCAGAAACGAACCTTGCCGCAGCAGGAGAAAAGTGATCCAAGCAGCATCTATTTTCGGCTGCTTCCTCTGACCCCTTCCTTTGACACGCTGGATGAGAGAGCGAGTATAAATAAAGCGCAGAAAATGAACAGGACTGTAATCATCTGTGCCAAAAAAACCTGAATCTGGGTAATTTATTATTATTTTTCCTGTAGGAAAGGTATGTTTATGCTGGAGTGAAGTAAAGGAGAATTGAGGAAGGCGAAGTGGAAAGGGGCTTAATAAGCACGTTTGTGGAGGAATGAATGTTTTTGGATGAAAGGTGAAAGAATGGAGGAGGAGGAGGAGGAGGAAGAGCGCCGGGCTGAGGATCCTAACAGCGGCAGTTCACAGCAGTGCATCTTAAGAGTTTTAATAAGCTGCTGTAGTGACCTTTACTGGCATTCAGAGAGACTGTGAGAGACTGACTAACACTCAGTGTCTTGCCCTAATAGGATAATTGCCTCATTAATACTTTTATGGCACTAATACGGTTGCTCATATAAAGGCTAAACAAACAAACACACTTATACACACATTCAAATTGTCCCCACGTTTCACTCCTGCCAGCTTGGCTTCCTCTTACTATGAATGATGAACAGTTGAGGGAAGTTATTTTCAGGAACATGCTGCCTCGAGGTAACACATTCTCACACACACACGCACACACACACAAACACTGTATTATTCATGCAGTTAAAATGTCAAAGTCTACATGTGCTGATTTTTGTCAGAGCCCTTAGCATAGGAGAAAAAAAAAAGAGTCCAAATGGGACAATAATCAGTTATGTAATAATAATCCTGAATCTTAAAAATTTCAAAGCTGAAAATCTGTCCCACGGCTTCCGGGATCAATAATTCATTCCGCCATAAAACTCATGTAATGCGCAGTCATCTACCGTCTGTCATTAAAATGATGCAATACTTCATTACATCATCACATCAGAAATATTTGACATTCTCGAGATTATTCCATCAGATTGAACTTTTCTTTACAGTTTGTTTTCTGTTACAACTAAATTAATAAAATTTGGTCTTTCTTTCTTTCTTTCTTTCTTTTTTTTTTGTTTACACTTTCCTCTGAATTTAGTTGTAGTGAATTTCTCACCCTTCCCATCAAGGCGACAACTTTGGGTTAGGTTTAGGATACCTGTCATTTTGGGTTCCTGTTGGCTTTGGCTCCTTGGGATGTGGCTCTGTAGGTCCTCTGGTGGTGTGCTGCGGTGTATGGCACCAGGACGTTAGCAGCTCATCCTTCGGGTGCTGTGGGTTGTGGGTTGGGGCCTCTGGGTGCTCAATCGGATCGGGATCTTGGAGCCCGGGTCGGCAGCCTTGGGCTTTTTGCCTGCTGGCCCCTGTGCATTGCCGTCCTGTGGTGCACTGGGTGTCTTTCTATCGTAGCCAGCATTGATATCTTTTCTGCGATTTGTGCTGCATTGGCTTGTCTTTGGGATCGGACATGCCTGGTTCCCTCAGGCATGGGTGAGTCTCGGATGCGCATGATCCTGTCACCAGTTTGCTGGTGTATAATTAGTGATCAGTGTCGTTCAGTTTACCTGGCGATGGGTGTTAATGTTTTGACTGATCACTGAGTACAGCATGTGTGGCTTATAAAGCAATAGAAAATACAAACCATAAATTACTTGTCCTGTGCCTCACCAAACCCAAAGATTCGTAGTATTACATTTAAGTGTCATGATTGAGGGTTATTTTGAAGAAATCGAAATAGGATTATTATTTTTTTAAATGTAAAAATAGAATTGTAAAGAGAACACGGACAGTAACCCCAGCTTTGGATTAAAGTTTTGGAGCTATGAGGTGATGACACTACTTGGTATACTGTACCGTCTGGGTAATTTATTTATATCCTGTGCAGCTGAGGCCTTTGGAGAAGTGGAGTCGTTACCGGTCTTGCTGTTGCATTGCTGTGTGCTTATTATTGACAGGAATGATCTTTGGCTTTTAGTGCTACATTAAATGTTTTACCTAGAATGTCCCAGTGACTCTGATCGAGGATATTTCTCATAAATGATTCGCATACAGAAAACGGAGGATTCAATACGTTACACATTAAAACTGACACATGGCAGATAAAGTGCAATGAAAAACTCTGCAATCTCTGGCATGAGGGTGTTGACTTGGGTGGAGTCGATATGCTTGTCCATGTTGGTAACAGGATAATTTATGGTTGATAAACAGGCCACGGGTGGGGAAGGTTAGGTTATTATTATTATTATTCAGAATTTAAGGACAGACGGAGAGAGAGAGAGAGAGAGAGAGAGAGAGTAGTAAGGATTAATTGTGCTATGATGATGCTGCAGTTCTTACATTCTCACATTCCCAGCTAAAGCTCCCTTCTCACTGAATCAATCACACACACACACACAAACTCACAACTGTTTTAGCCTCAGTACTGTTTCTGTTCTTCTCCTCTATCCACCGATCAATCTGTCTTTAACCATCATTTATTTCTGCGTCCACATGCTCACTAGATCGTCTTGTTTTTCTAAAAAAAACAAAGCCGAAAAGTAAAATATTTGCAGTCTAGTGTGCACGTCATTGCTGAAACGCCACGCCAGTAAGCGAGCCTGACCGGTTCGGGTGTCATTTTAATGCTTTGTCACGTTGATTGCGAAACACACTGTACATAATGCAACCAAATGATCAAGATTTAAACATACTGTAGTTTTCAGGTATAGGAACGCAATTAGTGACATCTCTGGAAAAGTCTGGATTATACTGTTGTAGCATTATTGTACAATAATTATTGTGCATTACATTTCTGTACAATAATAGGGATGTATGATGTGTTTCCTCTGCTTATTGTTTGGCCATTTCAAATGGTTGAATCATTCAGCATCTATGAGATTTTAAGACGTTTAAGCAGAGCGGTGTTGTCAGCTGTGCAGTCTGGAACTACAGAAAAGTCAAGCAAGATTACAGACTCTTTAGCTGTCAATAATAAAATTATTAATATATAAAATATATTGATATGTTTCCAATACAGTCCTTCTTAGTGTTTAAATGCAGTGCAGGGGAAAAACTTTGTAGTTAAAAGCAGGATTAAAATGAATTATGATGTGTAAGAATTAAAATTTTTTGCAGGCCTATGTAATTTTTCGGATAAAAGCTTAACCCTTTTTTTTGTCTATCTGTCCATTTTGAATTTATTGTAAAGTTTCAGTTTATTGTAAAAAAATATATATACTGTGGAACCTGGGATTGCGAGTAACGTGGTTTACGAGTGTTCCCCGCACCGAGCAAAGATTTTAAATAAATTTTGAATCGGAAACCGAGCAAGTATTAGTTTGACGCTGTGCCCCGAACCCCCCACACCCCCCCCCCCCCCCACACACGCGCTTTATTTACACAGAAAACTCAGTTCTGCCACGATTCTTTTCAAAGGTAAGGTGCTGGTTCATTTGTTATTTTTTATTTTGTACTTTACAGCAGTGATTCCGTTAGTATGCTCACGTGAGTATCATTAGAGAGATTTCTTTTTTTCCTGTTAAAACAGTGTTTGCATTGTGAATGTTAGTTGTGAAACTTAAAAAGCGAGGTGTGGGGAGGGACAAGGAGTTTTACTGTTTAAGAAGAGGCAAGGGGCTAATTCCACACACACACACACACACACACACACACACACACACACACACACACATACACACACACACACACACATACACACACACACACACACACACACACACACACACACACAAATATACACAGCGGCTGCGCGCACAAACGGAAACACTTATCTGTCTGGATTTATTTTTACTTTTTTTAAATGTTAAGTGCAGGTTAATTTGTTTTATTTTTACTTTATATGTTGTATTAATTATTTTTATAGATGTATTGTTTTGGGCTGTAGAACGAATAATTTGAGTTTTCATTATTTCTTATGGGAAAAGTCTATTTGATTTATGAGTAATACGAATTATGGAATACGAGCACACTTCCGGAACGAAATATGCTCATAATCCAAGGTTCCACTGTGTGCCTCTCTCTCTCTCTCTCTCTCTCTCTCTCTCTCTCTCTCTGTTTGTCTCAATCTCAGGATCATCGATCGTCTGGATGGCGTGCGTCTACTCTGGTCTTTGCTGAAGAAC
>JAAGKR010001663.1:76697-116710 GCA_011419295.1 Clarias macrocephalus
GAAACACTTATCTGTCTGGATTTATTTTTACTTTTTTTAAATGTTAAGTGCAGGTTAATTTGTTTTATTTTTACTTTATATGTTGTATTAATTATTTTTATAGATGTATTGTTTTGGGCTGTAGAACGAATAATTTGAGTTTTCATTATTTCTTATGGGAAAAGTCTATTTGATTTATGAGTAATACGAATTATGGAATACGAGCACACTTCCGGAACGAAATATGCTCATAATCCAAGGTTCCACTGTGTGCCTCTCTCTCTCTCTCTCTCTCTCTCTCTCTCTATATATATATATATATATATATATATATATATATATATATATATATATTGTTGTAGAATAGTGTTGACACCCCCTTTATGACCCAATATGTTGTCAATATTCTTTAAAAAATGTGATATTTGTCATATTAAATTCCAATAAATGATGTAGATTCAAGAATTCAAGAAATTAAGAGACATGTTTTTTTGCAAAGTGATTAAATGGAAGACAAAAAAATGGATGTTTATGTAATGACCTCAACAGCAACCTCATTTCTGTTTCTGTTTCTTGTCTGTTTCAACCCCTCAGTATTATTCAGCATCACCAGTACACTACCAGTAATAATCACCGGTCTGATCATCTGTCATCATCTGCACCCGTTTCTCACTGGTTCATGCCTTAAGTTAGATGCGTTTTAAGCTTGATTGATTTATACAGTAGATCACTGTGTGGCTTAACAAGCAAAAAATAAATCATTCCTTTGAAACTACTCAGGTACAGGAACTATGGACAACTATTCCTTAATACTATATTAAAAACGCAGTAAGATCTGTCTCTTTGGAAGCCAAATATGAAGAAATGATGGAAACATTTTTCACAATGCTGTATATGTAATATGTAAGTATGCTTAATTACTGTTTATTATAAAGTACATCACCACAAACACCTTTGTGTGTCTGTGCATCCACAGGGTCGTGTGGAGGTCGAGGCTGGTAATGAGAATATGAAGTTTGAGACCGGGCCCTTCTCCTACTACGGTGTCATGGCACTTACTGCCACATTAGGTAAGACTGACTGAGTGACGCGCACATGATCAGACACACACAGTTTCACATTTCTTTCTGACCCTCTTCTTGGACTCACATAATGCTAAGTAGTCAGTCATTAGGAGATTTTATCAAGTAGACACATGAAGATGTTACCAAGCTCAACCTAAAACAGTAATTTCAGGCCATAATGCATGTTTAATCCAGCCAAAGGGCCACCCATCTTGATCAGACCATGGGAAGCACCGTACCTGAATCTGAATCATTTATTATGTGTGACTGCCATCTAGTGGTCTAAGATACCATTTTACATTCCAGCCTCTCCTACACTACAAAGGAAACACATTCTTTAAAAAAAAAAAAAAAATATATATATATATATATATATATATATGTGTATATATATATTTTTTTATTATTATTTTTTTTAAAATATATATTATTTAAGTATTTGTTTCTGTAGTTGTCTTTGTCTGTTTTCTCACCTTCTGTTTTCCATCTTCACATGGAAACTTTCTCTCTCTGAAAGCTCCATCGTGTCTTAGGGCTCCTCCTTTCCTCAATCCCTCGAGGAAAGTTTCTCGTCCTCGCCACCTCTCTCTAATGAGGTATTCTATCTTCTCCCGTTTTCCAGGTAAACTCCAGCACGTGGGTTCTCTAACCGCACACTGGGATTATTAACGGTAGTGTTAGTAGCCATGGCTGCGCATCCATTTAGCCCTTTTAATTCCTTTTAATCCTTAAGATTACTAAACAGGGTGATGGAGATGATCCTAGATCAGCATGATCCGGGTTAACGACACAAACTAATTTTAAAGTTAAACGGAGTGCACATACAGTACAGTACAAAGCCAGGTCCATAAATTTTGTAACAAAGCTATGGTTTTTGCCATTTGGCCTCTGTACACCATTATATTGAATTTGATATGAAACATTAAAAGTCAAGATTTTCAGCTTTAATTCAAGGCCTTTGACAAAAATGTGTCTTTAATGCTTGGATGAAAGTCTTTAGCAGTTCACAAAAACCTGAAATCTGGGACACATGGACTTAAACAAGTGCCTCACTCGAGATGCTTTACCAGGCTTTTACTGCATCTGCCCCTTACTTGTTTGTGGGTTTTTCTTGCCTTGAGTCTTGACTTGAGTATGTGAAAATCATGCGTTATTGAGTTGAGAGAAGTTGCGACTGACTAGACATTGCCTTGGGTAGCATTTGACTGAATCTGAGCAGAGACTATAGCCCTATACACCTCAGAATTTGTCCTGCTGGTTTATCAGCGGTCAGGCCATCAGGAAACACCGTTGACCCGGTTCAACTAGCAGCCATTAATGCCTTGCCACAACAGATGATGTGGTATGCTTTGGATCATGAGCTGTTCCTTTTGTTTTTCTCCCCATACTGTTCTCTTCCCATCATTCTGGTACAAGATTATTTTGATTTCATCAGTCCAAAGAAGCATCTGAAGCATCTGTGTTTACTTCATAAACCTGTCTCTTGACTGTAGACAGTGCCAGGCCTGCCTCCTCGAGAGTGTTCTGAATTAGATGTTGCGTGATGGGTTCTTTCTCACCAGGGAAAGTATTCTGTGGTTATCCACTTTAGTTGTCTTCCATGGCCTTCCAGGTCTTCTGATGTTGACACACTCACTCATCCTCTATACCGCGTTATCCTGTATTCAGGGTCGTGGGGAGCCTGGAGTCTATTCCAGGAGACTTTGGGCACGAGGCAGGGTACAACCTGGACAGGGTGCCAATCCATTGCAGGGCACACATACTGTACATACACACACACTCATTCACACATTATGGGCAATTTGGGAAAGCCACTTAGCCTGTTCTAGTCTTTGGATTGTGGGAGGAAACCCAGAGGAAACCCTCCAAGCTCAAGGAGAACATACACCCTCCTTGGCTGGGAATTGAATCCGGACCATGGAGGTGCAAGGCGACAGTGCTAACCACCTTCTGATGTTGCTGCGCTTAATTGGTTAATTCATTCTTTTTCAGAGGCCTTTTATCTGCCTGATTAGTCATGGACTAATGACAGAACTGCTTGACAACCGTTTGTTCCATTATTTTTGAGCCACCAAAATAGGGGATGTGTCTATGAAAATGGCTGTAATTACTGAGCGGTTAAAGCCTGAACTTTTGTCAAACCCCTTCACTCACATCTTGAGTGTTTCATTTCAAATTCAACACATATATATTTTGTTACAAAATTATGGACCTTACTCTACATCTTCATGGCCTTTTCCCAGTGTTTATTGAAGCACTGATTTATTTTTTTTGTAAGTGTTTGCATGCCATTTACTGTGCATTTTAATGCTCAATTTTGTGTTTGTCTGGTTATATTAAAATATCACACTGAATATGATGGAAATAATGTAATGCATTATATCTGGCCAACCATAAATGACTAGATGTGCATTAAAAAATTGGATGTAATTATGATTATTTTGGGAATAATATAATTGGGAACTTTCCTTGCAGGTACAATGTTTAGGAACCTTTGCAAATGTTTTGCATATTCATGATCTTAAACAGTTTTAACTTAAAAGCAAGGATGAATAAAACACTTGGGTGGCCTTCTACAGGGGAAAGTCATTAATGATACAGAATGCCGGAATTGGATTTGTACCCTAACATTCATTCAAAAATGCATTTTATTGTACTTTCACACACACATATACACAAAGAAAACTTTTTTTCCCCTTTAGAACTGGAAAATCCCTCATGGTTGACTTTCTCATGGTTGGAAAACTGTACAAAAATAAATGATAAACTTGAATGAAGCACGGAAACTGGAGGCTCCTCCCGTGAACATCAAATAAATAAATTCTTACATAGAACTTATTACATAGAACCATAATTATTTTTTTTCTTATATTACACTTCCTTGGACATATTAGTTTGTGATTAGTCTTGAATTATGTAGCTCACTCACAATGCAAAGGTTTATTACTATATAAAGGGTAATCTATTAGTAATACAACCTGTGAGCTATTATCAACGCTATCCTCATAAAAAGGTAATCAACACTCTCAGACCGATCAGATTGGAGCATTCGACAGCACTGTAATGTCAGGAACAATGCAAACAGCTATACCTGATTCAGCCTTCAACAAAGGTGATATTCAGGGAATTGAATTAACTCACATTCTTATGTCAAAACATTATAGCCATATCAGGGGACATACTAACATTTTAATGGTCATAACGCATTAGTCTCATTTCTGCTGATTAAAAATAATAAGGGGCGTTCGAGTCAACCTGGGACCTGTGATGAAATGAAGGCGTAAAAAAAAAAAAAGAAAAAAGTATAACATTTATAGAAGACTTTCCGTGCATGCTGTAGTACAGTGATGAGGGTGATGAGACTCTTGGTCACAGTAAAACATTTGAACGGTGTAAATATTTTAAAGAAGGCCGTGTAGGGTTTCAGTTCCGGGTCAGAGGTGAATCGAATCTTCTAATGATTCGGATTAATTTGTTTAAACTGGACAAAAATTGATCCATCGATGATACAAAATTGGGTAGAATTTTTTTTATTTAATGCAGTTATGCGCCTCCCAGAATAAATATTTCCGTTTATATCGACTTCAGACATCTCGAAGTATGACAGTTCCTGCTTGAAATACATTTAAGGCAAATAGGTAAACATCTCACAAGACCCAATATTCGTTCAAAACCTTCGTGTTGCATGTAGAGGGGCAGCAAAAGCTGATTATCCAACGAACTTCGAACGCCAAACGAATTTTACCGCAGTAGGACCAGGCGCATCTAAACACTCGCCTATCATTAACACACTTCAAATACATTGTATAATCATCGTAAACATGCAACTTTACTGTACATGGCCACATGCTCTAACGTTAACCTAGAAAAATGCTTATGGTTAAGTGTCAAAGCTGAATAGTAGTGCTGTAGGTGTGACGACAAAACGTCATGAGTTTGTAAAATTAATGAAGGTAAACAGGTTGCGCTATTCTGTACTGGTTTCTGTGAACCGAAACTCTGAGTATACGTGCCTCACAGATGTGAAAAATATATACTTGTAGAACGTGAAATGTCTGCTTTTACATAAACTAATGGAAAATGAATTTCAGATGATTTAATTCGTATGAAGCGTGAGTGTACTGTAGGTGCAGCGGAGATTTCAGCTGTTTTTCAACAGCTTTTGCAACCTGGTGGATGACTTTAAAAGGCGACTGATTTAAATCTGCCACTTAATTCACATTCTGGTCTCCTACCTACTGTACATATCATTTTATATTTGCCCTACTGGCATACTTTAACTGATTATCATTCCTCGTGTCCCTGAAGCATTGTATGTTCTCTGTTCTGGGGCCAAAAGTGTAAGCACTTCCGGGGGGATTGTGAAACTTCCCTATTCCAGGGATTCACGCTGATCTACACCCTTTGAGTGAGGATGTGAAATGCTTCTCTCTTGTGCAAGGAATTTTTTTTTATTTGTTGATGCCGTGAACTGTCTCTTCCCCGTTCGACGGCTTCCCGATTTGCACCATTTAGGTCGGGGTTGGTGAAGGCCATCCGTTTTTCCTCTTTTCCGGCTGCTTTACACCACAGAGAGAACGTTGCCGGCATGGCGCTATTTGAGGTGGCCTGTTGGTCCCTGCAGCTGTATGTCTATAAACGATGATCCTAGCTGAGGTGGCTTGGAGCCCACAGTTGTTCCGGTGAACATTCAGGGGGTGGACGCCTGATCCTTGAAAATCGATGGATAACTTGTCACCAACTTGCAGAAGAGACGCAGCTGTATGAAATATACACAGAATTATTCACAAACTCAGCTGGAAGTTATTGCCACATCACCCGTACAGTCTTGACCTCGCACCAGTTTTCTGATTTCCACATGTTAGGGCCATTAAAGGAGTTTCCAGACATGAATGAAGTAGGCAGTCCAATCATGGCCCTGGCGTCCTGAGAAATCTTTCTACCTTGATGGTATCCAAGCACTAGTAATAAGTGCATTAGTGTAGCAGGGCATTATATAGAGAAATAAAGGGAGTTTATTAACACACTCTAACCATGCGCTGTTATTCTGCGCAACCAAAAGTCCCGGTTTGACTTGAACGCTCCTCGTATTTCGTTTGTTCATTTTGGGTGAAATCTGCAACATGGTTTGTGTCAGGATTCTGCCTGTAGGGGGAGCCAGCTGACTCTTCAGTAAGTAAGAGTCAGCTTACAGTAATGCAGTGCTTGTAAGTGTTAATGCACAGACTGTGATGATGTCATGACCCACGTCAGGATGTGTAAAGTGAAGGTACTTTTTTTTCCCACTTAAAATCCATTGTTTTCCACAATTCCAGGGTAGAAAAACAAAGTACTCATGCTCCTGAGTGTGCGTGAGTAAATTCACAGATGGGAAGACTAACAAATGCTTGAACGGTGTCAAATGCAGCGCTTCATTAGAGCCAGCGCTGAGTTACTGATTCTTGATACTTGCTCTTGTAAGTCCGGTGCTGCAATATCCTGTGTGTACTCCCTCGTGTCTCGTCGACTCGCGTCAAATTCTTATGACACATGTCCTCCTGCTTTTCCAACACATAGGAGGGGGAAAGTGGTGTGCAATAGACACTTTGCTCTCAAACTTCACGTCGACCTTTCCTGTAATTCGGCTCCAGATCTTAGTGTACTTTCGTTTTCGAAAAACATTTATGTACGCTTCTTTCGTCCAAGTTTAAAAATGGTTTGTACCTGTCATGATCTGGCATGCCGGTGTGTTGGACTGCTTTAGTCTGAGCTGCATGTGCAGTAAACATATTGTTCTATACCACAATTTTTTTTTTTTACTATAAAATGCTGGTGCAATCTTGCCCTCTATTTCCTTTCACTGTAACGAATGTCGTTTTTACTTTAATTAACTTCAACTGATATTTTTGTCCTTCCAGGAATTCAATTGTCTTTGTATATGATTACGCTCACACCTACCCCTTATTCACTTAACCTAACCTTATAGACCCTGGACCGTGTGTGTGTGTGTGTGTGTGTGTGTGTGTGTGTGTGTGTGTGTGTGTGTGTGTGTGTGTGTTTCAGAGTTCCGTTCACCGTCTCACATCAGCGGTCTAAACCGGTCAGCGTCTCTTAACTACACGGATCGCTCAGAGTCTCAGTCCATCAGTGGCAGCAACACGCAGCTGAACAGCTCCCCCTCTGCACAGTATGTCCCCGACTTCAACATGCGTGCGCTGACGGACCTGCAGATCGTCAAGGTGAGAACGGACACAGCTAGTTTGATTGGAATTCCTGTCACTGATTATACCAGCAGGAGCTTAGGACTATTGTTTTCTGGATAATATTAGTAATGACATAGCCTCAAGCCAAATTAAATATCACCCTTGATTTTGCTCTGCAGGTAGTCCCCGACTTACAAACATCTGTGTTACGAATTTTTGCAGATACAAACAGACCGCAGTTCCTCTTCCGGTTCAATCACGGAAGTAGTTCATGTGTATTGTACAAAAAAAAATAAAAATTAAATAGACACTGCAGTGCACCAGATACCAAAATTTACAATTACAGGTATATACAATATTTTCAGTATGTAAGTGAAATGTATAAAATGTTTAAAGTCTGGAATATTATATATGGAATATAAGTCGTCCTCACCGGTTTCAATTTCAAGTTTAACTTGAACGAATCAGTCCGGGACCACAATGATAGAAAATGGCTGTCCTGTAAAGCTGTCCTGATAAATAATCTCTCAACTAAACAGAGTTCACAGTCCAATACAGTGGAAAACAGCTAAAAACTGAGAAAAAAGGTCCTCAGAGTGGCGCAGTGGTAAAGTGCTTGATCTATCAAGAGATGCTGTAATCTCTCTAGGTCTAGAGAGAGCTGATTGGCCGAGCTCTCTCAGAGGGGAGGGATGAGAGGTACATAGTGCTCCCACATTGATCCAGCCAATCAGGGGCGTCTGTGAGCTCACGCAAGCGGACGGAGCGGATAGCGCTGTCCTCCGAGTGTGTAACGTCGCCCCCAACGAGCTGTCGAGTGGTCAACTGGTTCAGAGGAAACACGTGATAGTCTTCGGCTCTCCCGACTGAGTGGTAGTAGTAGCCTTAATGTGGGAGACCCCTAGTGATAGGGAGGAATTGGACACGACTAAATTAGGGAGAAAATCGGGGGGGGGGGGGGGTGGGTATACACTTTTGATGATTTGTTGAACAGTTGATTTACGTGATGAGGCACTGCACCGCTTCCTCCTATGAACAGGCCACCTGTATGTATATGCAAACCACAAACCAGTGATGATGATATTTGGTATTTTGGTCCATCCTCCCCATCCTGGAGACACATCCATCATTCCTGTGGCAGATACTTACACTAAGCAGTCATGTTTAGCCCCCCTAAACTTGAACAGTATTTATAACTAGAGTATTTTGGGGTATGGGGTTTACATCCCTGTTATAAATAATATGGTCACAAATACGGGCTGTGTGATGGCACTTGCTAGATTTAATTACAGCAAGTAAACATCCAAGCACATCTGTGCCTTTATTTGTTTTCAGACAGTTTGCATAGGGTGAACACAGAAATAATATTAAAGTGAAAGTGTAGATGTGTCAAAGAATTTATCTGCTTTGAGACAATGACCATTGTTAAAAGCGCTATAGAAATAAAATTGAAATTGAATTTATCTTTTTTTTTTTTTTTTGTGAAAAGTGGAATTATCCAGCCAAACATCTGGATAGTTTGTAAAAAGAAAATATTTGTTGCTACCTTCTAAAACTGCACGATTGTAATTCTCTGAGCTACAATGTAATTTTTTTATAGCAATAAAATAAAATTATGCTAAATTAGCATTTTAATCAAAATGTAATGTAGTTTATCAGTCATATTTTGTGATTGAACTCCTTTAAGCACAATTTTAAAATACTCAACAACCTAGAGCCGTAGATGCTGGAGCCACCGCATCCATTCTTTAAAAAAAAATAGTTACCCTTGAAGGTAACTTTGGTTTTATCCAAACCTCTATTTAGAACCTTTTTATAATGAAACTTGCCATTCAGCACACATGGTGATGTTTCCTCAGTCTTTTTATTATCAGAGTTTAACGTGCCATTATGATGCACAGCTGGGTAACCATTATGGGAAGCCATTAGGGTCAAACTTGGTGATTAATTTGCTTTTTAAAAAAATTTAATGTGTTAAAATTTCTAGATTAATCAGACGTTAATGCAGTAGATTTTTTTTCCTAGGAACTGATGAACTTTGCATTGAATGCTAAACTACTGTATAATGATTTCGGGCCAAACTAAGCCCATTTTTTTGTTTTATGGCATAACGTCACTGGCAAGAGACAGCTTTTTTCATGAACTAGGGAATTAGTTTTGATCTGGAGAAAATATATTCCAAATCTCAAGTCAGTTCCCACATTTTTGAAGAATGTTGTTTTTTCACAGAAGTTTTTTTTTCACTTCTGTTCTGTTGAAACAAAATACATTTCGATTAAGTTTTATTTCTTGGATTAAATGACTGACTCAGATGTGTGTCACCTTCTGCGCACTGTTGTAATCACAGCCGTCATCACCCTAGCGCTTTTTCTCAGTAAAAACAATCATCTTGATGGATGCATAGTGGATAGTGGGTTTGGGGGAGGGGGAGGGGTGAGATTTTTTCCCAGATTTTCTTCCTAATTTTGTCGTATCCAATTCCTACCCATCACTATGGGGCTCCCACATTGAGGCTACTACTACCAGTCAGCCAAGGAGGGCTGAAGACTTTCAAGTGTTTCCTCTCCTTCGAACTGCTCGCTCATGCACGTTTGGGGGATGCGTAACACATTCGGAGGTCAGCGCTATCTGCTCCTTTTGCTCGCGTGAGCTTACAGATGCCCATGATTGGCTGTAGAGCCAGGATTAATATGAGTGCGCCATGTGCCTCCCCATCCCACCCCGCTGAGAGAGCTCGGTCAATCAGCTCTCTCTAGGCCCTCCGCTGCGGGAGGCTACAGCATCACCCATCGAACCAGCAATCTCCGGATGACAGGGCGAGCACTTGACCACTGCGCCACTCGGGGGCCCTTAGTGTCTTGTCTTTAACAAATATACAGTGTTTTCTGTCGGTCTGTACTCTGAGAGACGAAATGTAATTCTTTGTGTGTGTGTCAACTTACTTGGTGAATAAAATCTGATTCTGATGGTTATATACAGTACTGTACAAACTATATATATACAAACTATGTTATACTGTACATGTTAATTTTACGATTTCATTATTAAGTCCATACAAAAAAAAAAAAACATTTCTGATATCCAAACATTAGTATTCCAGCAGAAATATTACAGGAAAATATCTGTAGGACAGAAATGAAAGAAGAATATTATGTAAAAGACAATATTTCAGACAAAAAAACTAAACAAAACAAAAAATATTCTTCATTTTGAATGCATGAAAAAAGAAGCAGATGTGGCAAAGTCCTCAGAAGGACTAATTTCCCTGTAAAACTGCACAAATTGTACCCAAGACTGTGCCTTAAGCAAAGCGTCGTCACACCAATTGTACCATTAATTGTTTCATTAATTACTATGCTGCAGTTATTTGCCTGTGTCTAAGACTTTTGCACAGTACTGTATGATCATAAGATGCACGATAGAATCACGGACGTCCGGGCATCCGATAGAGAATGACACGGACGTATTTTATAGACAGCAATTTCACACATAAGGAGAGATGCATGATGATGTTAACTGTTTCTTTTTATTTGATTCATTCCGGCTGTTTCATTTAATTGATTTCGGCTGTTTCATTGCCGTTAATTTATTCTGGCTGTTTTGTTTTATTTGATTCATTTTGCTGTTGTATTTCATTTGAATGATTTGTGGTGTTTAGCAATCCGTTGCCATTAAAAGGAAAACCGCTCCTGCTGTGCTCATTGCAATCACGAGTAAAAAGGTTGTTTCCTCCTGAATCACACACATTTCTTCAAATTTATTTATTTATATTTTTTTATGTCGGCCATAAGGAAAACTTGATTTGATGATGTCATGACAACAAAATAACGGCACCTTTATCTGAAGTTACACGATTGTAGACAAGAGAATCGAAGAGTTTTTACAGTAGAAAGGTGCGGAGGAATCGTTTTTATGATTTTTTTTTTCCAGATTTTTTCCCCTAATTTGGTCATGTCCAATGCCCACCTGTCATTAGGGCACTCCCGCCCCCACAAGGCTACTACTGTTCATCAGGTGTTTCCTTCGCGTCACCTGACGTCAGCCAACCACATATTTTCGAACTGCTCGCTCTTGCACCGCTGGGGGCCGCGTAACACCCTCGAAGGACAGCGCTATCCGCTTCTTCCATTTGCGTGAGCTCACAGACGCCTGTGATTGGCTGTAAAGTAGCGAATGATGTGAGAGCGCTAAGTGCCTCCCATCCCACCCCGCTGAGAGAGCTCGGCCAATCAGCTCTCTCCAGACCCCTGGCTGCAGGCGGCTACAGCATCACCTGGGAATCAAACTAGCAAACTCCGGACGATAGGGCGAGCACTTTACCACCCCGCCACTCGGGGGCGCTAATGAGGAAGAGATTGACCTTGAAGGTATCGCCTTACATCAACGAAATTTTGGTAAATTTAGTGGTACGTCCAGCTTTTTTCTGGACACCTGTCCAGATATTTGGATGATTTTGTTACGTAGTAAGTACATGCAAAATCATTAAAAACAACTGAAGTTAGTAGGCACCAAGAAAATACTGCTAAAGAATACCTCAGGTATATTCTGATCACGTATTCATGTTAAATGCTGACTTATCTCTCTACTCTCTCTTTCTTTCAGGTCACTCGGTCGCAGTATCAGAACGGTCTGATGGCGTCCCGGCTGGACAATTCCCCCCAGTCTCCAGACAGCGGTCAGATGCGCACGGAGAACATCGCACCCGCAGCGTCTCACTCTCCGTCCGACAACACGCTCACGCTCCCCATGACGGACACGCCGCCGGATGAACGCACGTCGCTCCTGAACGAGCAGAACTGCTTGTCCGCGCGCCAGACCAATCACAGCACACACAGCGAGATCTGAAACTCACCCACAGCTTTTCTAACAGCATGCCTAGAGACTACCGTCAAATACACACTACTTTATATCCACACGATCTTCAACCTGATTAATGGAAATGGCAGATGTCCGAATTACAGACCCATACACCGATATAGTATACACATATACATCCTGATCACATGTCTACAGTCGTATCTTTTTAAGCTGCCAAAAAAATAAAGGGCAAGAACTGGACGGAGGAAGTAATAATAATAATTTTTTTTTAAAACTGCGTGATTGCACTGAGAAATTATGTCTGGATGATCGAGCGCCTGGACCGAGCAGTTCTTGAGCTAAAAATCCATCTGGGCATTTTAATTTTTTTTAATGAAGAATATATGTTTAGAAACCAAATGTTTTATTTTTATTTTCTTTTTTTTTTATGTAAAACTATCATTTGTGGGGGGAAGGTTCTATCGAATTCTATTTTAATTGACATCAAATTTTACACTCGAGTTAAATAAACGTCAAGTAAGACCATCGATTAAAGGAATACTCCAGCGTTTTTCAATCTAATCTCTATCCAGTACAGATGTAGCATACGCGACGAGATGACCGCAGATGACCGTTTTCATGAATTTTGATACGAAGAGTAAAATAGTGAACGTCTTAAACTTTTTTTTATTATTCAATGATCATTTTTTTAATACAGGGAAATGCATCCCCATTCTTGTCTTTAGTAACCATGACTACGATACACATGCCGTAGGAAGAGATCAGCTTGAAAGCACTGAACTGTTCCTTTAAGAAGGGTGTGTATGTGTCTGTTGTATTAAAGAATTACCATCTTTAATCCTAATCACACCAAAATCCAAGATGTATCTCAGGGAGACACTAAGCACCACATATTTAATCTATATGTTAAACTTTTTCTTTGTTTTTTTGTTTTTCGCTATACAACTATAGAACAAGTGACCAAAAGAAACCCTAAAGCATGTTAAAAATTCATCTCGTTTCGCGTGTATGTATTCTCTTACTGTAAATGAACTTTCTAATGTTTTTTTTTTTGTTTGTTTGTTTGTTTATTTGTTTATTTTTTGGGACCAGTCTCTGGTCGTCTGTTCATGATTTAAGTGAATCACTGTGTATGTGACCATAAGTCTAGTTGTGGTTTTGCAATGACTCCATAATAGTTTTTTTTTTTTAGTGAACTTTAAAGAGAGCAAGACCGTATAGAAGAAAGTGGAATAGTTTCCTGTTTCAGAGGAAAGCGTCTTGCATAACTGAGCTTTAAGACTTTGTGGTTCAAATATTGAACCTGAGGTTTAACCCATCAGAAATATATATATAAATATATACATACTGTATTTATTTGACATATAAATTCAAGTTGTATATTTTTGTCAGATGTACATTGTTTTTTTTTTATTATTATTGTATGTTATGGTTATTGCCTTCAGAACATGTTTTAGATCAACACCAGGTCTTGGTACTGAATCGTCTGTGTCCCAATTCTGGTCCAGTTAAAAGACAATCTGTAGTTGCATTCAAGCCAAAAGAGTCTTCATTTAAACAAAATTGGGTCAGAAGAGTCCTGGAAGTTATAGTTTCTATATTAGGGTGCATCAAGAAATGCATAATTTTGAAAATTGTTGAAACATGCTTCAAAACGAATGCATGCAATATCAAGGAATAAACATTGTGGCCAAATTTAGTATATTAAGTTATATATTTACTGGGTCAACTAGCTTAGAATTTGCAATTCAATATTTAAGGTCATTAAGGCTATCTTTAACGTCAGGTATGATGCCTGACCTGGATGAAACCAACATCCTGATCCTAGTGATGTCAGCTGGAAAGTTTGGTTTTCCAAATCCAGCGGGGTTGGAATAGGCATAGGATTTCCTCTTCTAGCAAATATCTATATTCGGTTTCGGGAAGCAGGTTGCATTTCGTTGCACAGGTACCACCGATGGCGCTTCAGAGCTTTCAGTGCACTAGATGATATTTCAGAATTGACTTTGCCGTACAATTGGAGGTTCTGGAACAGACGGAGATCATGCCAGGAAGCACTGACTGCAGATGTGGAGGTCAACCACCATCCAGAGTAAATCAAACACTCCAATGTGACACATTCATGCAATTTTTGCTGCTGTGAACGAGTATTAATTAGTCTCGCTGGCAACAAACATACCTGTTCTTCCAGGAGAACCATTTTGATCGAATGCAGGAACTTTGCCGTCCATCCGGCTTTATGGATTGCACCACGTCGTTGGAGATGTGCTTCACCGAAGTATGACTGACTGTTAAATGGGCGGAGTGATTCTTCACTACTTTGCTGTATTTCGGCAAATTTCTTCCAAAAAAATGAAATAAAGTAGTGTTAGTATCACTTCTCCAATGCGATGATGTCAAGCAGACCACAACAACACATGGCCTAGTTTCTATTGCAATGAGATACAAGCAGCGTTGGTGTAGTTTTTTTTTTTTCACAACAGGCCAATGATACCACATGGTCCACTTTCATGGATTTGAGGAAATCTATGTTGTTGTTTTTATTTTTTACAGGTTTTAAATGATTTTATGCAAATTTTACATATTTCGCAGGCTTTTTTCTCGGCTATCATTGGAATGTTACTCTCTTCATGAAAAGGGCCAATTTTTCGCAGCACAAGCTTAGCAATGTCACGTTCCGTGCTGTCGATTACTTTGATGAAACATAGAGAAGCTTGTTTCATCACCAGTACTCGATCACCAGTTGGTAACCTCGATCCTGTTATGCCTGCATCAGAGTTTGTGATTCCACCACCTACGCTGAAAACATCAGTCTTCACCCTGCTACTATTCTTAGTACCACTTACTGTGTAAGCCATATGCTCAACTGAACACTGTACAAGTAATAATGGCTAAAAATCATGAAATACTGCTAACGGTAAACAAATAAATGGTGATGGTGATGATGATGATGGGTAAATACCTTATAATCCCGAATACCATATACTTCTGAAATTCACATGCAGGTCTTATTCAAGACTTTTATATTCTATTCGAGATTATAGGGTAAATAAATAATCCAGAAACAGGGTATTATTTTTGTTCTGTTAAAACTTATATACTTATTTGCAACCCTGTATCGATATTTTGCACAACATATGGACCCAGTAGATGATATAATTTTTTTTATATAGAAAAAATTTATTTTATGTCTAACTTATTTCGAACCACTTTATGCTAGGGCCAAAGGAAAATCTTATATTACATAATTTTTTTATGCACCCTAATATATATTGTTTCATTTGCCTATAATTTATGTTCTTTTTTTTTTTTTTTCACGGTAAGGAATTCATTTTGCTTTATACCAAATCTGGAAAACACTCCTCCTAAACAACCTGTATGCAAGGCAACAGTGTTAGCCAAATAAATTTCAGAAAGACTCCTCTTCATAGTCTGTTGTTGTTGGTCTTTCGGCTGCTCATGGCAGGGGTTCGCCACAGTGGACCATCCGGTCTGCACTCACAACCTTGGCACAGGTTTTACGCAGGATGCCCTTCCTGAAGCAACCCTCCCATTTTATCCGGGCTTGAGACTGGCACTGGATCCAGCGACTGAATCAAACCTGGGCCTTTCGCATAGCAGTTTCGCAAGAAGCTGCTTTTAGTGGCGTTTAACTAGCTTTCTTCATCTATATAGCTACCTAATGCACTTATCCCAGTGTTTCCCTATTGCATGGATACCATCAAGGTAGAAAGTGTTCTCAGTACACCGTAGCCATTATCAGACTGCCTGATTCATGTCTGAAGCGCTGGACACCCAGGAACTCCTTTAATGGCCCAGGTCAGGACTGTACAGGGGATGTGGCCGACTTCCTGTAATGTGCAAGTGGTGTTGATGAATAATTTTGTGTACAATTGTGTCTTGCTCGTCTATACAGGTTTGTCCTCCTTCCCAGGTTCGTGGGGGGCCTGGAGCCTATGCTTGGGGCACGAGGCAGGGTGCACCCTGGACACGGTGCCAATCCATCGCGGGGCGCATACACACAAACACACACCTGGAGGAAACCCACCAAGCACAGGGAGAACATGCAATCTCTGTGTACACAGACCCTGGAGGTGCGAGTGCTAACCACTACATCATCGTGCCGACCTGAATTAAATTAGTTTTAAAAAATATTTTTTCATATTTTATTTATTTAGCTTATTCACCATTTACAGTAGAAGTAATTTTTAGGCAACAGCCCACACTATACTTGATCAAATCTCCAGTGAGCCTAACCGAAAACCATCTGTTTATTGTCCATTAGCTGTTGTTAATGGCCCTTATTCCATCCTGTTTTATGATTCATTTTTATGATTCATTCTCATACTCTTACATTTCATTCTTGGACATCACAAACTGGAATTTTCGTGGTTTTTCTTTCTTAGCGTGATTGTGACTGTTGATTAATTGGTCTGAGGATTGGGTGAAAGTTACAAAAGCATTAGTGAGGTCATATACTGGATGAGGAGGAGGCCTGGCTCTCAGTCTGTTCCTCAGTTTATTCCTAAGGTCCTTTGGCTTAAAATGAGGGAAGAATTATGTGAAATGTCTGGCATGCTTCGATGCGCTTACTGGCCAGCATCAGGTCCGCTTGCCGACCAGGAGAGAGAGAGACATGCTCACAAAGATACACACAGCATGCATGATGGTATCTGAATCATCTCTGGTTTTTTTACAGTATCGTATAGATAGAGTATTTAGGGTTTGAGCCCAATGCATTGTGTCACGTACATCTGTTAGATCAAACGATAAAGGTAATTAACATTCAGGGGAGAACAAAGAGAAAGTTGCATGAATATTGCAGGCTATAGGAAAAAATGTCATATAAGGAATGTAGAAGTGCAACGCAGAGGAGGTTTCTAGACATACATAAACAAGTACTGAGTATATAGGGTGCCCAAACTCTTGCACAGTGCCAAAATAATGTCTTTGTTCAATTTATGAAATAAAACGTAACTATGCACCAATGTTTGCTGAAAATTTTGTGCATTTTTTCCATTTCCAAGAGAAACTGTGATTTTTTCAAATAAAAAAAATCACCAAAATCTAATTTTTCATGGGGTGCCTAAACTTTTGCCTAAGACTGTATACACAGCCATCAAAGATCAAACTGTCCACATGTTTAATGTAGCTACTGAAAATTGACAAATATTATTGAAATGCTACGGAAATTTTTATTTGCTTATTTTTTATACACTTACATTGACTGCAAATATAAAAGACCTGAATCCTGAAACCTTCTTACATTTTAATTTAGTAGCGCTGCCTTATACCTAACCTGGAAATCAAACTTTTTTAATGACCCTTGTTCCATTCTGTTTTATGATTCATTTTTGCTTTGAAATACGTAGTGATGTGTTCCCAGTTCTTACAGTATTGTTTACATAGTAAAGGTTTCATAGTTTTCTAGCGATTATTCCTACATTTATACAGTATATTTAGTGTTTATATGGGTTATATGTGAAATATGTATTTTCATACCTTCATAATAATTTATATATGACTAAGCCTTTTCAACTTAAAAGTATTTTTACATTCTTTAATTCTTAAACATCACATTTATCTTCAGGAGAAGGCACACACACACACACACACACACACACACACACACACACACACACACACACACACACAGTAGAATACCATCATTAGGAGTGGAGTGAAAGAACAGGAAACTGGAACTAGAATATGTTTTGTCTTTTTGGTCAGGGTGTTTTTGAGAGTTAATTAAATGAACTGCAAATTGATATAAAATTGGTGCTTTAATACAAAGTGAATGGTTTTATGCTATTCAGCTATACTAGTTGGGCTCTGTAGAACATGACTACTCACCAGAGGTGTGCTTTCACACCTTTCCTAGCTGCCTCCAAGAGTGTCTTATTGGCCAGGAACTCCTGGTACATCTCTGTGCATTTCTCTACATGGTTCCTTTCATTACGCCATGTGGATTAAATAATGTACTGTACACTGGCATTGTCTACTGTGTGAGCAGTCACCTTTTTTTTTGTTTTTGTTTTACATCAGCTGTGGTTACCTTTTTGATTAACTGTCTGGCTTTGTCTTCTGAAGTCTCATCGCTGTGACTGTAAATGTTGAGCAGTACATGTCTGGGGATTATTGGAAATAACTTAGTTACACCATTGTTCGAAGAAAAATGTAAAGTGTTTCCTTTTACGTACTTTGGGCGAATGGTGGCTCAGGCGGCTTAGTCCCTAGGTAGATGATCTGGGTTTGAGTCCTGCTGTCGATGGGTAATAATTTATGCAGTATATGACTGGATGGGTATTGGTGTATACTGGTTAGTGATGGGTTGTTCATGAACGATTCATTCTTTTTGAACGCTATGAAGTGCAGTGCACAGGAAACAGAATTGAACCGCTCTTCTTTCTCAATGAATCTACTAGACAGAGACGTTCATTCCCATAGACTATATGAAGTGCAATAGATTCAAAAGAACGAACGACTCAGACTAGAAGATATGATGGTGAGCTGCTCATTCTGTTTATCTTAATACGTCCTTAGTTGCATTGTAATATTTTCATTACTGGAACTATAGCCAAAATTTGTATATGTAGACGTGTTGGGGTCTGTTTTTTGAAAATGTAACATTTAATTTTATTTCTGGTCAAAAGAACGAAATTAACTAAACGACTCAAAAAAAGATTTGAACGAGATTCAAAGAACCGAGTCACCAACATGATTTAAACTTCTCATCACTAGTACTGGTCCCAAGCCTGGTTAGAAAAATGGGAGTGTTGCATTAGGAAGTGCATCAGGCATAAAACCTGTGCCAAGTTGTTCTTCAGATCAGATGGTCCAATGTGATCCCAATGTGATTTTTTCTGTAGTTACATATATGAAGTAAACAGCTAGTGGTGGTGAAGACTATCCATGTGACGCCAGCCGACCGCATCTTTTTTCGAACTGCTCGCTCACGCACCGTTGGGGGCGGCGTAACACACTCGGAGGACAGCGCTATCCACTCCTTCCGCTTGCGTGAGCTCACAGACGCCCCTGATTGGCTGTAGAGCCGTGATTAATGTGGGAGCACTAAGTACCTCTCATCCCTCCCCTTTAAGAGAGCTCGGCAAATCAGCTCTCTCTAGGCCTCCGGCTGCAAGAGGTTACAGCATCACCCAGGAATCGAACTCGCGATCTCCGGATGATAGGGCGAGCGCTTTACCACTGCGCCACTCGAAGTTTGTGACAATTGAACTTCAAATTTATATATTATATTTTGTGCTTTACAAAGTGAATGTGCTTTACAAAGTGAATGATTTTATGCCATGTAGAACATAACTGATCACCATTGGTGTTCTACTTGCTGTCTTTCACACCTTTCCTAGCTGCCTCCAAGAGTGTCTTCCTCCTAATGCTAGAGCTCACCTTTTCTTCTCTTTCTTTTCCTGGTGCCCCAAACAATCGAGAAGAGAATTAAGCAGAGAAAATAACCATACTCAGCAGTCCATCCCTGCACCTTTTGCGAAATATCACTCTGTCCCCGTTTTTTTCCGGAGAGAAGTGACTTCTTTGCTGCCCTTCTTGAAATTTATGAAGATAAGCGCTACCATCAGTCCTGTATCACGCCAACAGTAAAGCATCCTGACACCATTCATGTGTGGGGTTACTTCTCGGCTAAGGGAGAGGACTCACTCACAATTTCGCCTAAGAACACAGCCATGAATCAATAATGGTACAAAAACATCTTTCGTGAGAAACTTCTCCAAACCATCCAAAAACAGTTCGTTGATGAACAATGCTTTTTGCAGCATGATGGAGCACCTTTCCATAAGGCAAAAGTGATAACTTAGTGGCTCGAACAAAACGAATTTCAAAATTTTGCGTCTATTGTCAGGAAACTCGCCAGACCTTAATCCATTGAGAACTTGTGGTCAATCATCAAGATAGGTCTGGACAAACAAAAACCCACAAATTCTAACAAATCCAAGCAGTGATTATGCAAAAATGGCCTGCCATCAGTAAGAAGTTGATCGACAGCATGTCAGGCTGAATTGAAGAGATCTTGAAAAAGAAGGAGCTACACTGCAAATATTGACCTTTTGCATAAACTTAATGTAATTGTCAATAACAGCCTCTGATACTTATGAAATGCTTGTAATTATTCAGTATACCATAGTAACATCTGACAAAAAAAGATCTAAAAACACTGAAGCAGCAGACTTTAATCTTTGAAATTTAATATTTGTTACTTTTGGCTCTGGCTATAGTCACATTCATTAACAAAGATGGAATTCATTTCCTCAATAGCAGCACCACTAAAACATGCGGTGTTGAACTTATATTGTTTAAAAAATAAAGGCAACAGTAACAACTCTGTAATAAAGAAAAACAAGTGCAAATAGTAATGTTTTAATCACATTCAGATTTTTTTAAAATAACATGACTTATCTTTATACTAAGGACAATTTGTATTTTTTTTTTCTGCAATGTAATTGCTCTACATTAGTTTACTAAGTAGTATGAAGTTATGGAGATGCGCCTGGGCCATCTGGTGTCACACACTAAATCCATGCTGCTTTTAATCGCTTCCTGGAGATCGTGTACAGAATTTTTCTCACAAAAGTTGAGAAAAAGAATCCCGACTTGTTGCGTTCTAGCGATTGAGGCTTAGGGGGATTTTAGTGCATAACAGCGTTTATTCTGCCGCTGACCTGGGAACCAGGCAGTTAGTTAGAATTGCTGTGTTCCGGACCGCACACTGCGGAATGGACCGCAGCAATCTGCAATCTATTGCTTTTCCTGTGATATCTCACATGTAAAGACCTGAATTTTTTTTTTCTGTTTGTGAGGTTGAAAAATAACTATGTTTTTTTTAACCACTTGAACAGCAATTTAGTAAGGTCAATGTTTTTGCACTGACTTTTTAAATGCTTGAAATATATTGTCATTTGAAATATGCAACTACAATACACTGATTAGCCATAACATTATGATCGCCCATCTATTATTGAGTAGGTCCCCGTTTTGCCACCTTAACAGTGATTCACTGTGTGTATCATAATGTAGGTCAAATTGAGGAAAGGTTGATGCTGCTTATGCTGATTCATACACAGTGAATCAGCATAAGCAGCATCAACCTTTCCTTAATTTGACCTACATTATGATACTTCCATTGGATCAGACTACATATGTGCCGCCGTGCCTGAATACAATAGCTATATTTATAATTCTCATTTAAAATACACATCTTGAATGATGATATGATTCAGCTATGTGTGCGTTTTAATAAAAAAAAATCAAATTAAAATGTGAAAACATATTAATTATATACTTGTACTTTATATTATACTTTTTATATCGTATTTTGTTGTTTGTGCTTCTCGAGAAATTAGCAGTTGTTCTCCTACCCATATTCAGACTTGTTCCGGCCCCCCGCTTTAAGGATTGGTTAGGCATGCAGCTCTTTCTGCAGTATGATTGGCTAATAGTTTCTACAAGAAATATAAGAGTTCTACATTTTCCAATCAGCGCTTCGTTTGAGAAGTCGCTATGCAGGTGGGTTCAAACGAACGACGGTTTAAATCTTTGAACTGGCCAATAGGGTTAAAGTAGGCGGTAACCCCGCAATATTCAACCGTCAGTGTTTTGGTGACTAGCGTGCACGCGATACGCTGCTGATCAACAAACTCAACAATAAAACATTATAATCGAGGAGAATGGGTATGACAGATGAGGACAAAGCAAAACTTTCTCGAATAGGTATGTTTTAAACTTTTTTTCCTAGATTGATTGTAATTACAACGTGCGTGTTTGATCACACCAAAGTACGATCAATACGTAATATTCCATTTCCGGTCAGCACCCATTGTGGGTTTGTGTTTGTAATTTATACCATTGTGAGTTTGTGTTTGTAATTTATAAGGTGTTGCCATTTTAGTAATTGCAATAAATGTTCCGATTTACTAGTTAACAAGCTAAACTCTAGTCTGGTAGACCGAGTGAGCTCTCTGGCCAACAGCTGTTCCTACTGTATGTATAAAACTTCCATCTACATTACTGTTATGAAGATGAACTAACACATTATCAGCTTGATCTAAGCCTCTGTATCTATATATCAGCCGTAACATTATGACCACTGCCTAATATTTATTAGATCCCCTTTTTGCCACCATAACAGTAATGACATATTTCTATCTCACTCAGCATTAACCTTTCATCAATTTGATCCACATACAGCTTCCATTGTATCACTGAGCCTTGGCCAGCCATGACCCTGTCACTAGTTCACCAGTTTTCCTTCCTTGGGTTACTTCTGGTATGGCCTGACCACTGCAGCCTGGGAACATCCCACAAGACCTGCAGTTTTTGAATTGCTCTGACTCAGTCCTCTGGCCATGACAAGTAATCCAAGGAAGGAAAACTGTTGACAGGGTCATGTGTGACCTGGATTCATGAATACATGTGGGGGGCAAAGGCTGGTCCGTGTAATCCGAATTAATAGAAGCCATCAAATTGCTGAAAAGGTTAATGATGGGTGTGGTGGAAAGGTGTCAGAACACACAGTGCATCACTGTTATGAGGGCAAAATGGGGACCTATTACCTATTCAATATTAGCAAGGTTGTTAATGTTATGGCTAACCGTGCATGTATGCATATATCAGCATACTATATTTTTTATATATATATATATTACACACACATACTGCCTGTCCAAACATTTAGCCTCGATTACGGTGCACAATGTGGTGGCCAGTTCATGTCTAAAAATGATCCTCATGCTCTTTTACAGTCTGAGTCGTGGAATATGCCTGTTCCATTAGGGAATAAAAATATCACATCTATTGAGCATAGACCTGACCAACTGAAGCGACCCCAGATCATAACACTGCCTCCAGAGGCTTGTAAAGTGGACACTGTGCATGATCGCTTCGTGCACTTCCCTTCTTACCCTGACACGCCCATCATTCTGGAATAGGATAAACCTGTACTCATCAGAACACATGGCCTTTTTCCATTGCCCGACAGTCTAATCTCTATGCGCCCTAACAAATCGAAGCCTTGTTTTATGTTGAGACTTACTAACAAAGTAGTTTTCTTATGGACACACAGCTGTTTAGTCCCAATCCTGTGAGCTCTCATCACATTGGGTGTGTGTCTGTGTGTATAGAAATTCTTTTACTTTCACTATTAAACACTGGTTTTTGATATTATTTTTCTGCCATGCAACTTCAGGTGTTTGTGATCTCCGTTCATGATTTCTTTTCCAACAGCATTTCTTTCATAATGTTGACAATTCAGCACTATCCTTCCATGTTCTGATAATGTGTCAATGAGTTCTTAACCCAGTACCATTGATTTGATTTTAAAACTCCTTACTTGTTTTCTTTGCTTGGTGCAGCCCAATAATTTGACCCTTCTGAAATGGCAACACATTTTTTGACCAGGCAGTGTAATATAATGCAAAACTTTGTTTTTGTATGAAGTTGCACCTGGGAACCCCTTTAATTTAAGAAACAAGAGTTGAATGTTGTTAGAATTGAAGTGTTTATTTCAGTATTATTTCACAGTCAAACAAGTTATTGACCTTTTGATGGAAAATAATTTCTTTCTTTTCTTAAGAAAAAGAAATGCCACAATCTGTGTTAAATCATCTAACATAATTTAAATTATCAACATTTAGTGAAAATCTGCTTTAATAGATACAGGTGTGTATATGTGTGTATATATTTAAAAAATCTGCTTTAATATTTTTTTTTACAAAAACTTTTTTTTTTTTACAAAAACTTTTTTTCAATTTTTTTTGAAATTTAATGAATGCAGGTTGGGTATATGGGCAGAAAACAGATTTTTAAGGGAAATGTTAAGAATGCGTTGTTTGTTTGTGTGGTTTGTACGTTTTATATAGGAAATGAACAAGGATGTATTACAATTAGTGATCGCACTCATCTAATCTGAAACTGTATCAGATCCTAGAACATATGGCAACAATGAAATTAGATTTGGAGAAGAAATGTGTGTTCATAAATGAAAAATATTAGTGTCATTTGATATTAAATCAACCAAATTAAAACACTATTCATGGTGATTGAGGCTGATTTGGCTGAAAATGGTTCTGTGAGTTCCCCATGGCTCAAACTAACCCAAAAAATATCTTATCTTCTAATCCCCCAGGATCTGTTACTATTCTTAAGCAAAAAAACGGCATAAGGAAAATTAGGTAATAATAACAACAGTTGTTATTTTAAGACATGAAAGCTGAAATTTCTTGCAATAACAGTATTTGTCAAGTGCATTTGCAAAACCCATCAAGTGCCATGATGAAACTGGCTCTCATGAAGACCTTCCCAGGAAAGCAAGACCAAAACCTTACCTCTGGTTAGGGGTTATGAGCCTCAAAAACCGCCAATTAACAACAACAAACAGCACCTCAGATTATGAAGGCTTTACAGAACACATGTAGCAGGCAAATCTCAAGATCAGCAGAGATCTCAAGAAAGGAGATTATTGCATATTTTGGACGCCTTCAGCATTGTTTTATCACGAAATAGAAAGAAAGAAAAATCTGTAAAGACCATGGAATTAGGATGTGTGTCCAAACTTTTGACTGCTACATTAGCATAGGTCTTGGTCGTTATAAGTTTTCCTGCTCTGCACTCTGATCGTGAAGTTTATTACCTGGAACGTGAGTACAGTGTAAGTAATCAGGGCCAAGTTCCACAACCCAAATCGGGTTTGTATTTTTCAGTGTTGCTGTGTATTTAGTACAAAATTAACTCCATTTCTTTCATAGGAACTTGCTAACTAGCATAGGTATGACTAACAAGCATAGATATGGCTAACCACAACTAGCCTGCTGGCTAAAAATTTTATTACTCTGGTAATGTACTTATAAGCACTTCAATTTTTGATTTAAAACAGACTTGAAAAACTGATACTATCACATTTTTATCCCAGTTAACTAGGCCAAAACGTCAACCTGAATTATGTGCACGATTAAGCCTTTTAACATGGTTTAGTCTGTATATGATGGGTTTCCATATTTTCCAGAATTTCTTAGGAGAGCCCTTTAATACAGTACATGTTTAATCTTCTTAAGTTTAAGAAAAACATGCCCGCTATCCGTTTAATGAATATGGTAGGATTCTTTTTTGCGAGATTTCCAAGCGAGTAATAAAAACTGACAGGCTAACATTGTAACAAAATCTATGGAGTCAGCTGAGTGGGAAGCTTCTGCAGTCCCACTGAACTAAATTGAGTCAGTATCTCTTCCAGTTATGATTTATTTAATGCACATTTAACTCCACATGGCTATGTCCTGGAAAGAATTCTGCACTGTTTTTCGTAAACCTATCAATGAGTTTCATAGTTCATATATGTACAAAGTTATTTAGCCAAACCTGCAGTTACAATGTATCTAAATACATATTCTTCAATATGGAGTCAGTCCCCATTTTGCAGCTATAACAGCTTCCACTCTTTTGAAGGCCACGCCGAACCTATCATACCATGTCTGCCTGCACAATCAAGTTGGAATAGGAAAGGGCCTTCGAAGTTGCCACAAAGTTGGAAGCAAAGCATCGTCCAAGATGTTTTTGTAGACTGAAGCATTAAGATTGCCCTTCATTCGAGATAAGGGGCCTTATTGAATCACCTGAATTCAATAATTAACAGGTTTGGCCAAATCCTTTGGTCAATATAGTGTAGGTTTCTGCCTAATTTAGATAAGAAACGCTGGCTCTAACACAGCTACTTAAGGCCGATAATTATCTTAATCAGTTTTCCATCCATTTTTTGCTGCAAACATTTAGGCCAGGGCTCAACTAATAAGTTGTAGACCTGAAGACTTGAACTGATTATTATGGTAATAGTTTTACTGAGACTATGAAACTCATTGATGTGTTTAAGAAGAAGTGTGCGATAACTTGAATACGCTTACTGGCTGATGTTTGAACTGGGTGAGAAGTTCAAACACACATGCGCACACAAGATATATATTGTCGTACATATCGTCTATGTATATTGTATATTCGTCTGGATACGGGCTATAGGAAGTGTTGCCATATGAGGAATCAGGAAGCGCAATGAGGGGGTTATTCTATGGAAATTTACGTCATATTATAAAACCTTACGCTTATATAGACGTCATTAAACATGGAAGTCTTTATCTTTAACGTTGCTGTAATTCTCTTTCTTGGCATGAGTATATTAGTCGCACCTGTCATCATCAGTACCTGTCCTTAGTACACAGTTGCGCAACACGCCAGTTGAGTAAACCTGAGATGCCATACCTGAAATAATTTATAAAAGCAAGTTTATTTCTTCACAGAGATACGCAAGCAGAAACTTGCAGAATATCTGGCGGCGAAAGGCAGGTTACAACCACCTAATCCGAAGTAAGTAAATATGGTTTCAGGGTTCAAATCCTGAATTTTTTGGAACCATGACAAGCCTCTGATTATCTTATTATTATTATTTTTTTAAAGGCCTTATCTAAAGAGCAGTGCTGTTCTGACAAAGGCCCCAGGAGGTGCACAGAAATCTCACACTGTAAGTTTATACTGTACACCGCAGGCATAAAGCAACAGCATTCCATTACAATCTAGGAGGGGAAAAAAAAACAATAGGAGGCTATAATTGTTCATTAAGATCATTCATAATTCCAGGTGGTTTCCCCTGTCGATTGCATGGTTAATTTCAGGGTTACCGCAGTGCAGAAATTGATTATTTAGACAGCGCTTTTTCAACACAACCATCATGTGACTTTGCCAGCTGATAGTACGATACAGCGATCTTCAAAATTAAGGGGCGAAACTAACACAGTAGGTTCTCAAAAGGGGTACAAATCCCAGGTTTCTATACAATATGATAGGATTTCCATGGCAATGATTTGCTATTTATAGCAGCCTCTGATTTAATATATCGTATGACCGGCTTCATATAGAGTACGGGGCAAACGGTCATGACCATCTGTGCTCTTGTGCAGGGTCAGGTCTTGAGCATTTTAGGGACTGAATTTGTCAAGTCTGAATGCACACAGTCATCACAGAAAAATTTGGAATCGTTTCACGTATTGACCAATAAAAACAGCCACCATAATTTCACTGCCTGATGCCGCAGTCAAAACTCCTACTGTTTTGAGTCAGTGCATTGTGAAAAACCAGGGCAAAGATTGTTCTGCCCAGAGAAGAAGGAAGAAGCCTCGGTGCTATTAATTTATGGCTTACGCTGTTTTCTTATTATTTGGAAATTTATCGTTTCTGTTGGCTCGGTTTAAATATTTTTTTTATTAGTCTCTATAATTAATATCAATAACACTGATTTTAATTTATGATATTGCATATACACCAGTGCCACCATCCATGTAGAATGAACAATTTCAAGGCAAGCAAGTTGAAGTTTCCATTAGAAATCAACTCTTCCACTTCCATCTCTCGTCTAAAGCCATATACTATATCCCTCATTTGAAGGAGCTGTTCTGGTTATTTGTTCGTAAAATATTCTTGTTAAGCTAGATATGGCTAATCAAATGTGAAATAATATGATATACTTAAATTAGTTAAAGAAAGAAGAAACAAAAGAGAGCTTTTTCTTGAACTGATCCATAGAGCAGTAGATTTTTCAGCAGATCTTTAACTTCTTTTCTTGTTTTTCTTCCCGTAGTCTGTAAAAGGAAAGGAGAACTCGGCCCCCAGTGCCACAACTGCAAAAAAAGACATATCAAAAGGAAATGCACCGTTAGAAAAGAACAAAAATTTGAGAATCCTCCCCAAAGCCCCTTCCGCTGTTCTTCCACGCTTACCACTCAAATCCACTGCTGCACAAACAGCCTCTCAGCAGGCAAGAACACGCCACGCTATTAGAAATGCTTCCGTCAAAGAACAGCAAACTAAATCAGATGTACACACGAGTGTCACGACTCAAAGGCAAGACAAGACTGTTAAGAAGGGTTCAGTATCTGTGTCTAGCCACGCACAACCTCCACACCGGCCTTCGATGATCGCACGTACAAACACCATCAAGACAAACCTTCAAAAAAGCTCTTTGGTCTCTGGTTCAGAAAAGGTAGTGCAGAAATCTCAGGGCAATTGTCCCACGACGAAAGAACGCCTCACTACCACTGTTCCACGTTGTATAGGCACAAAATCTTCAGTTAGTAAAGGGGCCACGGTGACGCTACAGAACACTAGAGAGACTAATAATTTAAATAAAAATCATTTTGATGTCAAGAAACCACTGAACAGGTATCCAGTTGGTAAGCCAGACAGGTCAGAAAAGACACAAACGAATTCCCAAAATACACGATTATTGAACAAGGTAGAAAAGAAACCAGGGCTTACTCGCACACAAAGAAGTAGCATCCCAGTCACAGACAGGCAAAGATCAGGTGTCTTCTCGGCGACTTCTAAAACTGAAAATGCATCAAAGTCTATCACTGTGACTATGGCTGGAGTTAAAAACGCAGCCCCACATCGACAGCAACGCCGTACCACGTTTATAGTCCCCTCTAAGGTTAACGTCCCAGCTCCAGTGCCGCGGACTCTTCCACGCCCCACCAAGACGTCCAGCCTGACCAGAGGGCCTGCGCAGCTGAAGACTCCCAAGTCAACGTTCAATCCTGGGACAGATGGCGTCAGGACTGTCCCCCTGGATGATAGAACTAAACTAACCACTGCTCAAGAAGAGAGACTGTGAGTTTGAGGTTGTTGTTGAGTGTTTTGAAGTGATTGAAAAACAGGGCTGGGCGATATGATGGATAAACTGAAACGGGGTTTGTTGTTGTCTGTCTTTCGACTGTCAAGGGGTCGATATAGCGGACCGTCTGATTTGTGCACAACTTGGCGCAGGTTTTTATGCCGTATACCCTTCCACGTGCCGGCGTTTGGGCTTGGGGTGGGAATCGAACCTGGGCCTTCACCATGGCAGGCGAGAAACTTACCACCAAGGCCCCAAACCGATACACTGTTTGTATGACGATATTGACATTTGATAATTGTGCTGGCTAACCAAAAGAAAAAAGAGATCCCTTTAAGGGCCCCCGAGTGGCACAGTGGTAAATCTCCCCGCCCCATCATCTGGAGATCCCGAGTTTGATTTCTGGGTGATGCCGTAGAGCTGATTGTCCAAGCTCTCTTTGCTTACTTGGCACTTCCACATCAATCACAGTTCTACAGCCAAACCTGGGCGTCTGTGAGCTCACGCAAGCGGAAGGAGCGAATAGCACTGTCTTCCAAGTTTGTTACACCGCCCAAAACAGAGCATGAGTGAGTAGTTCGAAAAGATGCGGTCGACTAGCATCATGTGGTTCGGAGGAAACGTGCTGGTCTTTGGCCCTCCCGGATTGAGCAATATAGCCTTGATGTGGGAGCCCCCCAGCTACAGATAGGAATTAGATACGACTAAATTAGGGAGAAAATCAGGGGTAAAAAAAAAATAAAAATCAATCCCTTTTCCTCACTCATCATCTATACCGCTTAGTCTGGTATTCAGGCTAACAGAGGGCCTGGAGTCTATCCCAGGAGACTTGGGGCACAAGGCGGGGTATACCCTGGACAGGGTGCCAACCCATCGCAGGACACACTCACACACTCATTCACACACTACGGCCAATTTGGGAATGTCAATTAACCTAACCTACATGTCTATGGACTGTGGGAGGAAACCCACCAAGCACGGGGAGAACATGCAAACTCCATGCGCACAGAGACGGGAATCGAACCCGGACCCTGGAGGTGCAAGGCGACAGTGCTAACCACTACACCACCGTGCCGCCAGATCCCTTTAACCGTCCAAGATAAAGTAACAAATTGATAGGAGAAAACAATATTTTAATGTGCTATTTATGCTATAATCAGCTAGCTAAATGCGGTACTTTATTACGTGTAAGATTATCTGCTTTACGGCACAGAGAAAGTTATTGTGGGTAGGTGATGACCAAGCAATGTACAACATCATTTATGTTTTATATTTCCTTATGAGCAAAGTCGATCAAATTCCACCAGATATAATCAAAATAGCAGTTTAAACAGTGTTAAAGGTGTCTCTTCTTTTATGGAAAAGAGCCAGAAGTCAGGTCATAAAGAATGTGGGGAAAAAAAAAAATCGAAGTATTACATTAAGCCAGTTAAGTGGACTGAAGGAAGGATGTGATGTTAAAAGAAAAAGAATTTCCTTTCAACGGGGATTAAGATAATCTCTGCTTTTTATCTGCTTAATCTTCCGTGTGTGTTTTATACTGGAGATTATTTCAGGTCAATAATTCGAGAACTTAGCCCCAAGTACTGTCTAGACAAGCCTTTATTACATTCAATGGTTTAGTTCTTATCTCCTCACTGCAGTGAAAGATGACACTTGCCATTTCAGCCATTTTTTATTGTACATTCTTGTGTTCCATGTGACACTTAAACAGTCAATGTACTGTATGTGCATGACAGCTGTGTGTGCTTGCATATAGAAAGACACAGGAATCAGTGTGTTAGGAATGTACCTGCCCTACCCACGAAATCTCTTATGACAACAGCAGTGAATTGGTTATTTATATTATATCATCATATCGTCCAGTCCTGGACCAGTCAAATGATTGTGTTTTGTTTTCAGGTTTGCATTTAAATCTCAATGTATGTATTTACTGTAATTAATTAAGTGAATAAGGCTGTCTTGAAGAAAATCCAACGTAACAGTATATTTCCTAACTGCACACCTTGAACAGGCGTAAACTTCAAGCTTGGCGAGAGTCAAAAGGCATCACGTACAAACGTCCACCGATGCCCGTACAACCAGCGAGGAGGAAGACGACCGCTCTTCCTCCTCAGAGCTACTGGAGTACGATTGAGAAAGAGGATGAAGTCCATGGCTTTGTCTGTGCTGTTGACCAGTCTCTGAACGATTGCATCAAACTTCTCCAGCAGGTAACATGATGATGGAGGAAAATTGTTGAATTAGATAAATAAAAGTAAGCATCATGACATTGTAAAGTGCAGCAAAAGACCAATTTTGTGCGTTATCTGGAGCTGTGCGGTTTATTCGATCATGCAGTTTAATTGATGCGTCGGTTCTATGGGCTAAAATGGATGAATTGCTTAAAAACATAGCAGAGCTTTTACAGGAAATAGAAACCGTTCACATCTTCTGCAAATACTCGCATTTTAAGAGAGTATTGCTGCTTTTTTCTTTTAAGTTTATGACCGGTTGAAATAAAAACAAAAAGAATATTGCTTTATATAGGACATGACATTTAAACATTTGACAGCACAAACGACACAGCTTCTTAAGGCTTATTACATGTTTTTAACTCTTTAAATATGTAAGAAATATAGGTTCTTGAAATTTTAACATTGCCCAAAAAAACCAACCTGTAATTCAAAGCTCTAACAAAGTCTCAGTCTTGAGATTTAGCATGAATCACACAGTTTTTGTGTAACGCAATTTCATGACAAGGTCATGCATTAATAAAAACACCACGAGAAACAGGTGTTTTTTTTTTTTGTTTTTTTTTTGGGACAAAAGTGGACTCTGAATTAATAGTCTTAATCTTGTCCTTCTTTGTTGATTCAGACCTATGGTATGCTTTTTAATGCTGCTATTACTGAGCAAATCAAACCTGGCTAAATTAAACTTTGCAAAGCAATTATTTTGGGATATAATAATAATAACACAGTTTAATTATTAGTTTTTTTTTTTTTTTTTTACTTAAAGAACGAGAAACTTTTTTTTTTTCAAACTTCATTAACATTCTTGGTCAAATGAAGGTTTCATAATTAATTATTCTTCCCACATGACAGGATGTACTATATACAGTACTGAACAAAATTCTTAAAGCACCCCTGATTTCTTCATATTAAATTAAATTAAATGATGTAGATTAACTAATTTGTTAAGAAATCAGACTAAATGTTTCACTTTGACAGGCTCCAAAGTACCAGAAGATACAGTAGAAATATTGTAATCACTGGGCTGATCATCTGTTTCTCACTGGTTCATGCCTTTAGTTAGATGGGTTTTTTTTTCTTTTTCTTTTTTGAGTGATTCATAGGTCATTGTGCGGCTTAACCAATATTTTTGCTAAGACGAAAATATGAAGAATTGAGGAATGGCTCATGCTTTTCACAATACAATGTAAATGATGTCATTTGCCACTCATGTGAAGAATGGTGTTTTCGTCTATGTGCTGCCCGGCACGTCAGGGGACAAATATATCTGACAGTGGAGAATGCCTCCATAAAAACACATCTTTTTTTTTCCCCCCTGTCCGAACACATAAATCTAAGAAAATCTACTTTCACTGCATATTAAGTAGGGATGGGAATCACCAGGGTTCACCCGATATGATATTATCAGTATTGTGATAATATTATATCATATAGGTTCATATGCTTTGCTGTATGAATAGTTTAGAACGCATATATATACTCACCCTGCCAAAAGTCTTGTCACCTATCCAAGTTGTAGGAACAACAAATAATAACTTAACTTCTAGTTGATCTTTTGGCATCAGAAGTGGCTTATATGAAAGACAAAGGCCTCTAGATTACACTCATTTTACCAAAATAAAATCTCATGTCGTAGTTATTTAATTAGGACAAAAAGGTCAGACTTTGCTTAGATAAAAGTCTTGTCACTTAACAGAAATAATGTACAGTACAGGACATAAAGTCATGGTGTGGGGGAAAAAGAATGAATATTGTGTATGATTCCCATGAGCTTGGAGGACTGCATCCATACGTCTCGGCAATGACTCAAATAACTTAGTCAGTTCTCTGGAATGGCAAAGAAAGCATTCTTGCAGGACTCCCAGAGTTCATCAAGATTCTTTGGTTTCATCTTCAATGCCTCCTCCTTCATCTTACCCCAGACATCTTGACCTTCTTTGCTTTCAGGAACTTTGATTTGAAGGAGTGTCATCCTGCTGAAGAATTTGCCCTCTCCTGTGGTTTGGAATGTAATCGGCAGCAAGAATGTCTTGATCCATCAGGATGTTGCCATCCACTCTGCAGATCTCTCGCACGCCCCCATACTGAATGTGACACGATGATTTTTACCTCCAAAGATCTTGATTGTTGAAGAACTTGTGTGTATCTTGGGTCTATGCGGGTTCCAATAGGTCTTCTGCAGTATTTGCGACGATTGTGATGCAGGTCAATAGATGATTCACTGGAAAAATCAACCTTCTGTCACTTTTCCACTGTCCATGCTTCCTGCAAAGGGCCTTGGCAAATGCAACACAGTTTTTTAATTGTCTTCTGTTGAATGGTGGTTTCTGAGCACTAATTTGGCCATTAAGACCACTGTGTGAGAGAATTCGACAAACTGTTCTTGTGGATACAGGGGTTTCTGGTGACCAGTTATTATGTAGTTGAAAATGGACTAGCCCTGGAATGTCGAACCGACAAACGGTCCTCTCGAACAGTTGTCTTACAGCAGGGGTCTCAAACTCAGGTCCTGGAGGGCCGCAGCCCCACAGAGTTTTGTTCCAACCCTGCTCCAATATACATACCATGTAGTTTTCAAATAAGCCTTAATGACTTGTTTAGTTGGATCAGGTGTTTTTTTAATTATGGTTGGAACAAAACTCTGTGGGGCTGCGGCCCTCCAGGAACGGAGTTTGAGACCCCTGTCTTACAGGGTCTGCCTGACCTGGGCCTGTCATGAACTTCACCAGCTTCTTCAAATCTTTTTCTTATCCTCTCCACTTGACGTTTGGATACATTAAAGATGTCAGGTCAGGATGCATTTCAAGTGAAGGTTGGGTGTGTTGGGGTGCTTCTTCTATACACCTGGGAATGTGTTAATTACAGTATTCTAATCTGTGATTGGATGAATCCTTTAAAGATGTGATTGACTTTTGTCTGTCTAAGTGAAGTGTGACCTTTCTGGCCTAATTAAATAATTA
Source organism: Clarias macrocephalus (assembly GCA_011419295.1). Classification (NCBI taxonomy): domain Eukaryota; kingdom Metazoa; phylum Chordata; class Actinopteri; order Siluriformes; family Clariidae; genus Clarias; species Clarias macrocephalus. The sequence goes on from JAAGKR010001663.1 coordinate 110,610, forward strand.
AAAATCACAGCATGAGAGACTGACCAAAAATAAGATTTTATTTTGGTAAAATGAGCGTAATCTAGAGGCCTTTGCCTTTCGTATAAGCCACTTCTGATTCCAAAAGATCAACTAGAAGTCAAGTTGTTATTTGTTGTTCCTACAACTTGGATAGGTGACAAGACTTATGTATAATATATACAGGATGTCCCAAAAATTTGACATAATTTTGAAATATGAATATCTGTTCTAGACATGTCCTAGGCAAACAAAATGAAATAGGCTTCATGTTGAAAAAAAAAAAAAAAGATTTATTCATTAAAAATCCAACAACCTATTCAAAACTGATATTGATTTTATAACCGATTTCACAACGTGTCAAGTCAGGTGAATGTGGTGGCCATTTCATTGTCATTATTCCTGGAAAAAGTAAAACATTAAACTTCGTTAGTTTTTACACATCTCTGTAAACTTCTAATTTATATATGTTTTCCTGCGTAGTGGATTACGCAATACAAGTGTCATGTATGTATTAGAAAACAGCCCAGATGTTGCTGAGATCAAAGCTTTCAGCTCAGGAGGGTTTTTTTCTAATTTCTCATGGTTTCCTGTGTAGTGGATCTAATACATTATGCAATACAAGTGTCGTGTATGGATTGGCAAACAGCCCAGATTTTTTTTTCTCATTTAAACTGTCATGAGAAAGTGCAGATGTCGAGATAAGACAGTCATCCTCCTTGAAGCAAAGCGTCTATATGGCTGCCATAAGAAACTAAAGAAGACCACAGTTCAAAGTACAGGTTTATATGAACACACTTGTTCTTAGATGTTGTTCCTCTTTATGGTAACTTACAAAGGGACTTTTATACAGGTATTGTGGACATATAATCTAAATATGATAATAAATGGTTGAAATGATGGTGATCTTTTCTGTAAGATGTTTGTTTCAGTCAATAGCTTTTTAGCCACTGATACGGGGGATTCTGTGGTCCTTGTTCCTTTAGATTCATCAGCTGCCTTCGACATTCATATTGATCATTCAATATTACTAAATAGACCAGAGTCTCGGGTGGGTCTCTCTGGCATAGTCTTAATATGATTTCAGTCATCTTTATCTGACAGAAAATATGTGGTTAGGATAGGAGATTTCTCCTCGTCGAATTCTTCTTTTCTCTGTGGTCTTCCACAGGGCTCTGTGCTGGGTCCTACTCTATTTTCATTGTACATGCCGCCTCTTGGCTCCATTTTTAGGAAGCATGGGGTATCCTTCCACTTTTACGCTGATGACACACAAATCTATTTACCTTTTAAGAAAAATGATGGCTTGGCCTATCCCTTAATAAAAAGAAAACTGAGGTGATGGTCTTCGGCCCTTCGGAACACATGAAGGCCCCTGATTTTGATCTGGGTCCTCTATCAGCCTTTAGGTCCTCACAGGTTCGGAACTTAGGTTTCCTGTTAGATGACGCATTCAAATTTGATAAACAAATCTCTACTGTGATCGGATCTAGCTTTTATCATCTCCGTACACTTGCAAAAATCAAACCTTTTCTCACTGATAAGTCTCTGAATTCATGCTTTCATTACATCTCGCCTTGACTATTGCAATTCTCTTCATTATGGTATCGCTCAATCCCAAATCGACCGTCTTCAACTGGTTCAGAACGCCGCTGCTGAATTTCTCTTGAAAAAGAAAAAAAGGGATCATGTGACTCCACTTTTGAAGGCCCTTCACTGGTTACCTGTTCGTTTCAGAATACACCAACACACCCCACCCCCGCTGAGAAGTTTGAGATCCTGTGACCAGAACCTCAGTCCACATTCCAGACTTAAGCGTAGAGATGACTGCTTTTTCGGTAATTGGGCCTCGTCTTTGGAATGGCTTGCCAATTGATATCCGAAGGGTCTCAGTCTGACTACTTTTAAATCCCTTTTAAAAACCCATCTGTTTTCACTGGCCTACTAGGCTTTACTGTCCTTATAAAGGTTTTTTCCCCCCCATTATTTATTTATTTATCCCCCCCTCTTTCTTAGGCTGTGATTGTGTACTTTTATTCTTTTTCATGATTTTTATGATGTCGGTCTACAGCACTTTGGTCAGTCTCGTGGCTGTTGTAAATGTGCTATATAAATAAACTCAACTAAACAATACGTTTTCCACCACGGGAGAGTCATCAGATGTTGTGAAATATATTAAATAATTTCAATAGAGAGAAACACGGAGACGGATAAGGGGACTGGCCGTGTTCTGGAGGGTACATTCATGTTTTTTTAACACATTTAAAATGGCTGTGCTGTAAAAGAATTAAAAGGCTTTGCTATGTACTGATAGTGAAAATTAAAATTTGGAAGGTGCAACAATAACTTTACTTTATGCCAGTCACTAATTCTCTCCGCATGGTATGTTTTCTACACGTTTTCTGCAACTACAGTACTGTGCAAAAGTCTTGGCCCACCAGTTATTTAGTTTGAAATAAATCAATAGAACCAAATGTTTTATTGAGAAAAGCTGCACTCGAGACCATCATACAGAATTGTACAGTATGCGATTGCCTTGTGTGTGTCCGCATGAGGTGAATTACAATTCAGGAGACACTGACCATTTTGAAATTGAAAGTTTTCTCACGGACGATTGCAAAATTTAAGTATTGCTCACATTAAAAGTCATGACTAGTGAACCGTTAAAGTACTTATTTCTTTGTTAAATCATACTCACATTTTTCTCAGTTAAATCATCTCTGATTTTTAGTCTTTTGAAATAGGCCTAGCGCACACAATAGCATTTCGTAACACATTTCTTTCTGTGCTTCCTCATAGGGCTGTCCTGCCGGGCAGGTGCGAGATGTTTTGTCTCGTGTGCCAATGGCACAAAAATTTGCTAAATACTGGATCTGCCAGGTGCGACTGATGGAGCAAGAGGGAAACCTTGATGTGCTGCCAACATTTGAGGAAGCCGTTCGTGTAGTCAGAGAGGTATGCATACTCCCCCAGCCTCTTACCCTCTCCGCCACACCCCAAAATACCCATACACACACTCCAACTTTTCCTTTAATTATTACTGTCCTCTTTCATTTACCTTCCTGTTTTGGAATCGCGCAACAGGAATGTCAGCCATAAAAATAAAACCAAGATAAAGTTCTTTTTATTATTCTTTTCATGCATGGAAGCTTTCAAAAAAGATTACAGTGGTATCTCTATTATTCTTATTATTATTATTAACTAGGGATATAATAATAAAACACAGTGTCCATAGTAAGTAAGGTTGCACAGTTTAATTATTAGGCTGTTTTTTTTTTTTTTTTTTTTTGAAAGCTTCTCTGCTTTCAAATGAATTGACATTCCTGGTCAAGTGGAGGTTTCATAAGCAGTTATTCTCCCCACATACCAACATATAAAATAATAATAATAATAATAATAACAATAATAATACATTTTATTTATAATTCACTTTATATTTGAAGCAAATCTCAAAGTGCTACAAATTATTTCAACCCGAAAGCTCTGATAAAAAGATACGTTTTAAGACCAGATTTAAAATCAAGAGTCTGTTGCGTCCTCAGATACTCAGCAAGAACATTCCATAGTCTAGGTGCCGCTGAGCAAAAAGCCAGATTTCCCGTAGTATGAAGCTTGATCTTCGGATGTTTCAGAAGATGTACTGAGAGAGCGTGGGTGCGTGTAGATGTATATGAAGTAATAAGTTCTTTGGTGATAGGGAGGGGCATCGCAATCGATGCACTGGTGTGTTAGAATGGCAACATTTTATTCAATTCTGAATAAAACAGGGAGCCAATAAAGAGATTTAAGATAATACAGCTAAGCCACCACCACGTCGTCACCACAGAGTCCAGTGCTCTGGGCTTTCTCCAGGTAGCTATAACCGGGGAGACATGACTCATTTAGTGCTAAAAAGACCTCTGGCTGATGCCATGTTTCTGTTATGCACATAAAGTCCAAGCCATTTTCCATAATATGATCTTGTATAAAACTGATTTATTTGAGAGCGATTGTAAATGGAAAAGTTAAATTTTGAGCATTTTTGGCGAAGTATATTTCTGTAATGGCTGTAATACACTAATATCCACTCCGCGTTTTTGTGAGTTGCTATCTCGGAAAGTTTTCCCGAGCTGTCCGACAGAAATCTCGCGGTGCATCTCACTGTGTGTTCCCTCTGACTGATGCCTGAAGCTACAAACACGTGAAGCTTATTGCTCTGATGACGTTATGTGATGAGCGACAGCGGTCCATACTGATGGAATGGTTGAGGCAGAACAGCCAGGCTGATGGTAAACAAACTTCCGCAGAGAACTTATGAACTATGGACATTGCGAGGTTGGCGCAGTAGTCCGAGTATAATACAGTACTTTACAAACTTCTTGAACCACCCCTCATTTCTTCATACTAAATTAAATTTAATTAAATTAAATGATGTAGGTTAACTTAAAGAAATGGGAACAAGTGTTTCACTTTGACAGACTCCAAAGTACCTAATAATACAATAGAAATGTTGGTTGTAATGCATCAACCCCTGCAGCAACCTCATTTTTCCTCTCGTCTGCTCCAACCACTCAGGCATTCAGCATCATCAATATACACCTTATCTGTTTCTCACTGGTTCATGTCTTGCGTTAGTAGTCAGTGTAAAGTTTGTATAGCAGTGTAAATTTATTGTCCCTGAAAATAACTAAAAATACAGCCAGTAATAGCTGAACCCCTGGCAACAAAAGTGAGTACACCCCTAAGTGAAAATGTACAAATTGAGCACAATTAGTCATTTTCCTTCCCCTTTGTCATGTGACTCATTAGTGTTCCACTGTCTCAGGTGTCACCAGATAGCAGGTGAGTTAAATTTGGTATAAAAGCTCTTCCATTCTCTCAACCTGGCCACTGAAAGGTCAACATGGAACCTCATCGCAAACAACTCTCAGAAGACCTGAAAAAATGAATTGTTGCTTTACATAAAGATGGCCCAGGCTATAAGAAGATAACCAACACTCTGCAACTGTGCTGCAGCACAGTGGCCAAGACCATCCAGTGCTTTGTGGTCAGGTTCTTCTCAGAACAGGCCTCGCCAGGGTCGGCCAAAGATTGGCTTTGGAAAACAGACGGATGAGTTTTAGCGTCCAGCATCGCTGCAGGGATTGAAGGGATGGGAGGTCAGCCTGTCAGTGCTCAGACCGTACGCCGCACACTGTACAAAATTGCTCTGCATGGTTGTCGTCCTAGAAGGAAGCCTCTTCTAAAGATGAATCGTCAAACATGGTGGTGGGCGTGTCATGATCTGGGGCTGCATGAGTGCTGCTGGCATTGGGGAGCTACAGTTCGTTGAGGGGAAACATGAATTCTAACATGTATTGTGATGTACTGAAGCAGAGCATGATCCCCTCCCTCCGGAAACTGGGCCTCAGAGCAGCGTTCCAGCATAATAATAATGACCCCAAACACACCTCCAAGATGACCTCTGGCTTGCTAAAGAGGCTGAAGGTAAAGGTGATGGACTGGCCAAGCATGTCTCCAGACCTAAACCCCATAGAACACTTCTGGGGCCTCCTGAAAAGGAAGGTGGAGGAGCACAAGGTGTCAAATGTCCACCACCTCCGTGATGTTGTGATGGAGGAGTGGAAGAGGATTTCAGTGGCAACCTGTGAAGCTCTGGTGAACTCCATGGCCAAGAGGATTCAAGTCGTGCTGGGAAATGATGGTGGCCACACACAATATCGACATTTCACATTGTCACTTAGGGGTGTCCTCACTTTTGTTACCAGGGTTTCAGCTATTATTGTCTGTATTTTTATTTATTTTGAGGGGACAATAAATTGACACTGTTATACAAACTTTACACTGACGACTTTTCATTGTGTCAAAGAGTCATTTATTGGGCCTCCGAGTGGCGCAGTGGTAAAGCGCTCGCCCTATCATCCGGGCATTGCGAGTTCGATCCCCGGGTGATGCTGTTACCTCTCACAGCCGGAGGCCTAGAGAGAGCTGATTGGCCGAGCTCTCTCAGAGGGGAGGGATGAGAGGTACTTAGTGCCCCCACATTAATCACGGCTCTGCAGCCAATCAGGGGCGTCCGTGAGCTCACGAAAGCGGAAGGAGCGGATAGCGCTGTCCTCCGAGTG